>CAJQUW010003353.1:0-62500 GCA_907163375.1 Prostheceraeus crozeri | reverse complement strand
AATTTCACGATTGAATCGAATCTGGCCTCCCCGTTTCTCATCCGAGCACTCCTTCCACTCGAAACACCTTTTTACTAACCCAAAATTCAGCAGATTTGCACGAAAAACATCACCACTATCCTCCAAGACAAATCCTGGCGGTGCCAAGTCCACACGAACTCTGTCGTTCCCGAGGGGGGGGATGGAGTCAGCGAACATTTTGTGAAAAAAACGTGGGGGGGGGGACCCAACTGGACGGCACACCACGACAGACCTCTGTGTTCCAGAGGTGGGGGGGCGCGCTGGTCGGTGTTCGCGTTTGCTTACTATGCCTTGAAACAAATGGCCCAAAAATCTGCATTTACATTTTCTCGTGTAGTCAATTGTGACAGATCTACTGGATCAATCTGGTTCATCAACTAACGGCAGTTGAAAATGGGTGAGTTTCCTGTTGCTCTGATAGTGATTCGAAAGAGTTGTAATGCATGCATGCTGTATAGCACTAATGTAAATCTGATGTTGCGATTCGTAGATAAAAATGCCACCTTTTCTACGGGACTAAATTAATTCTTGCGGATAATGCAAATTGTAAATTTTTCAAAAAGCTGCAAAATTCGAGGTAGGCATACATTGTATTTGTTAATTCATTGCATTCATTCGCGTTTATCTTGTGCTCGGTGAAGCCTTGAGAAGCAAATTGCGTATTCATAGAAAACTGTCAAGTATATCTGTAATATGTAATGGTGGGTTCGTGTCCACACGGGTTTCGAGCGAAGGTAGAAATATAGTAGTATGCACGCATGTGAAGGGTATTGAATTGGCATATCAAGTTTAGGATTCATGCAAAGTTTAAAACTATGATGAAACATGATCCTTTATGTGTGGTACCTATATTCAGAATATTCGAACACTCGTTTTATTTCAATGAATTTTGATAGAAATACACAATCAATTCTGTATCGATATTGGAGGCACAATTTGTTTTTTTGATTTGAGTTGATCATTGATTGTTAGTGATAGTGATTGTGTTAGTTTTTGAGAATCTTTATGTGGTGTGATGATTTTGTGATTGTTTTGTTTTTTGTTGTTGATGAAATTTGAATTGTGTTTTTGATTGATGTAGAGTGAGAAGTTGTTTTTGCTTTTGGGATTTTGTTGTTTTTTGGTTTTGCTTGTTTAGGTGTGGCACTTTTTGTGGCTGATTGTTGTTGGAATGCAATTGTGATTTTGTGGAAAATTATGTTTTGAAATTTTTGGATAGCTTGTTTTTGCTTGATGTTGATTAATTAGGTTGTGGTATTTTTTTGTGATTTGATTTGATGATTGTTTTGATTTTGATTTATGAGTGATTTGTGATTGAGTTGCTTGTTTGTTTTTGATTTTGTTTGATTGTATTGATTTTTGTTTTAGAATTGTTTTGCTGTGTTTTGTTGTGAATTGTATATATTGAATGTGATTTGAAGTGTTAGAGTGTTGAAATGGAGAATAATTTGTGATTCGACATTTTGATTTTTTTTGTTTGTGTGTTTTGATGAATGTTTTTTGGGTTTGTTGAATTCTTTTGTTTTGGATTTTTTTGTGATTATTTTGTGAATATTGATGATGAATTGTGAGATATATGTGCATTTGTTTTGATTACGTTGTTTTTGAATATTTGTGAATTTTTTTTTTGCCTTGTTTTGTCGTGATTGTTTTGATTTATGATTGTTTGGTTTTTTTTTTTGATTTTTTGATTTTGTGTTTGTTGATTGTTGATTGAGTTTTTTATGTGATTTGTGGATGTTTTGTGTGATGATGATTTTTGAGTGTTGTTTTTCTTTGGTGTTGATTGTGTTTGTTTTTTTTTTGTTTGATTTGTTTGAATTTCTTTTTTTTTTTTTTTGAATTGAATTGAAATTGTGTTTTTGTTGTTTGAATTGTGCTCGTGAGTGGTGTGAATGCAGGTGTGTATTTGTGAAGTGTGCTTGATTTTGTGTGTGTTGGCTTAGTGTGTTGTTTTGTTGTTGAAATGTTTTTGGATTTGATTTGATGGTAGTGTGTGATTTTTGTTTGTTGTATGAAATTTGATTTGATTTGATTTGTGTTTGATGATGTGAATGTTTTTTGTTGAATTTTTTTATTTTTTGATTTTGATGTTTTTTAATGGTTGTTGTGTAGAAATATATGTTGATGTTTTTTAGGTTTTTTTTGATTGTGTTTTCTTGGTTTGTGTTGTGAGAATTTGTTGAGCCTTGTGGTTGATTTTTTGATTCTAGTTAGATGAGCATTTTATTGGTTTGTTTTTGTTTGATTTTGAATATTAGATTTGTTGCACTATTAGTTTTGTTGATGTTTTGATTTGTCTTTTGTTGTTGCTTTGTTTTTATGTTTTTGTGATTTTTGTTTGTTTTTGGATGAAGTGTTTTATGTATGATTTTGAATATTTTTGAATTGCATGATGATATATTTGAATTGATTTGTTTTTTGTTTGTTTGATGTGTGTTTTTTGTGATTTTTGATTTGTTTTGTGTTTGTTGTTTTTTTTTTTGAGTTATGCTATTGTGATTTTGTTTTTGTATTTTTGTTGTGATTTTTTTTGTTTGTTGATTGAATTGTGATGTGTTGACTGTGTTGAATTGAGTTTTGTTTGTGTTTGTTTATTGATGTGAATTATTTTTTTTTTTGAATTTTTTGTGTTTGTAGAAGTATTTTTTTTGTTAATTTTTGATTTTTTGATGATTGTTTGGGAATTTGTGATGTATTTTGTTTATGAATTTTTTTGATTTTTTGTGTGTGTGTGATGAAGTTTTTGCTTTGTTGTTTGTGGTGGAATTGAAGTTTTTGCATGTTTGTGTAATTTTGGTGATGATGAATGATGTATTTGATGATTTTTTTTGTTGTTGAGTGTTTGTTTTTTTGTTGAATTTTTTATTGATTATTGATTTTTTGAATAATGTTGTTGATTTGATGATTGTGAATATTGTGTTGTTTTTGTTGGTTTGAATGGAATTTTTTGATTGTTTGAATCTTTGTTTTTTGTTTGTGGTTATTTGATTGTTTAGAATTGTGCCATTGTGAATGTTGTTGTTGGGTTTGAATATTTGTGAATGACTTGAATGAAATGTGTGCAAGATTTGGTTTTTGTGCATGTGACTATAATTGTTTGGATGGTCTTTGATGTTTGTGATTTGAATATTTTGATTGATTTGAAATTTTTTTTTATTTTATGTTGTGATATTACCTGCTATGTAACCCATTTATCACCAACTGTCATGATATTATCAGTCAGATAGTAGCATAGAATCCGAAAAAATCCAACTAGACGACAGGAAGGCCATTCGTTTCATTAGTAGTAGAAGAATTTTTTTCAGTTCTTCCTGATATCATACATTTAAGAAGAAACTCTTTGTAAATTATGCTTCACAATTCGCTTTCAATCTTTTAAACGTTTTATTAAATCTATTAAAATTCTGTGCCTATAGTTAGTGAATTCGCTTAATAAATATTCATCAAAATATATGAAATACCGGATGTTGAATCTGGGCCAACAGACTACTGGACAAATTAAAACTTATGTAACTTCTGTATAACATTCTTCAGTCAATAACTATCCTTACTTTTCAAGTTATTCCAAATATCGCGGTTTTCTACACTGTCAGACCACTATTGGATGCAACGTATTTTTAATGTCGGCGCTATGTGTTCGAATTCTATGATATTCAGACCATCCTGTTGGCTTACTTTAAAGTCAACCATTTTAGCAATGAAAGTCTCTTTCATATCACTATTCATATTCGTCATTCTTATTAAGTTCTCAACGTAGCATGACATCCAGGCACAAAAATAGGACTCCAGCAAGGAAAGACTAACAGTTCTATCAGCCAAAAAGAGGAGAATTAATTACTTACCTCAGAATGTTTCTCTTCTTGTTTAAAAATACCTTTTCTGAGGTAATTCTGATAGCAAGCAAATGTCCCGCCTATTGAATGGAACCTTTTTATTTTTTTCATAAAATCATCTATGAACAGCATCTCATGTTGGTTTCCTCAAACGAACTATTACTCAAATAGAACCAGACTCTGACGTTGAATCAGTTTTCAGACGCCTTCACAGTGGCCATTAAATCACCGTCGAAAAGGAGGCAATTATTTTTTAATTTCTAACGACAATCTTGGGCATATAAGCCAAGGCCAGTTATTATTCTGACGTCATCTTCGCACATGCATGTTATGGTAGCGACCTCGACGCTCATATTGTTTTTCTGAAATTAAGTACGGCTACTTATTGTCGACACAAAGAAGTTTGCAAGAACAGAGCATGCTGTTCTGAAGTGGGAGAGAGAGTCCTAAGAAATATGTGCCGATATTGCATTGACTTCCCCACCCCCCCCCTCCAATCGACAGTTTATACTGTGAATCTGGCTTATTTGCTTAATATGTGCTTATTTTTTGTGAGATTGAAGCTCGTGAATTTCCATACTCTGAGAACATCGAAATAGTAAGGGAGGAACAATTTTCATGCACAAGAGATTTCAATCATTTTATCAAAGTTACATGTGCATGTATTCAATAAGCTTGATAAACTTATATTATCTACGCGTAGTATCAAAATATAGCGCAATAAAAATAATTAAAAATACGATAAGTTGTGTATACATCTTATAAGAAATTCTATTTTTTTACAATAATGTCAAATCAACACTTCGAAATTTTTGAAGAACTCATAATTTGTTCAGCCTGCTGCATGTAACATGACGATCTGACGTTTTGTATCTTAAATGTAATTATTTTTCTTTCACTCCATAGTTCCTAACGAAATTGTCTTATTCTTATCAGCAATCATTTCGACTGGATATCATTGAATGCTATCCATGGTTTGCCTAATGCTTATTATGAGCTATGACGGAAGCCGCATTATGCCATCACGGAATGCAGTCTTGTTTTACGTATAACCTCAACGCATGGACAGTACTTGGTCACCGCACCATCCACCATCACCGTCCACGCACACACCACCCCGCTGCACCACTCCACTTAAACTTTATAATCCCCCTGCCATGTCCACCCGCACTCATCTCCACCACTCCCCCGCCCCACCTCAGCCCCGTACCTCAACCCCGTACACCCCAGCCATCGCCACGGTCACCATCGCACTCCCCCGCAGCCATCCACCCAGACACCCACCCACCGTACCACAGCCCCACCCCCCCAACCATGTTTCACCCCATCCACCGTCAGCTCACCACCGTTAGACACCCCCCGCCACCGTTGCTCCCCCATTGCACACACTGCCCCCCACTTCTCTTCTGCCCCCCCCTCCCCACCAACACCCTCAGCCGCTCACGTCACACACCACTTCCGAGCCGTCACTCACACCGTAGAACCATATCACCACACACCCACCCACCCTCCCACACGCACGCCCCCACCCTATCCCCCCCCCTCACACACACCCCCTCACCGTAGACCCACCTCACCACTTTCGACCCCCACAATCATCACCCCACGCTCCACTTCTCGTTCACCACACTCCCCCTCACCCCCCCCACACACCACACCCACCACGCCCCCGCCCCACCCCCCTCATCAGCCACCACTCCCACAACCACCACATCACACCACCCCCACCGCACACCCACACACCACCCACTCCCACCACCTCCCCCTCACGACCTCACCCCCACCCCTTTGTCCACGCACCCACCGTAGAGATTCTATCCACCACACCACACCCCCACCCACACCCCACCCACCCACCATGCACCCAGCCACCGTAGATCACCCTCAGCACTCACTCACCGTCCCCATCCACACCGCCCCACGTCCTCCACCACCCGTCTCACCGCATACCAGCCCCCACCCATGCATGCTTTCACCGCCCCCCCACCCACACTTACTCCCACCCAGCCCCACCCCATCCACTTGCAACTTCACCCCCCGCGCCACCGCACACCTCTCGAAGAAGATCAGAAACTGCTGGAAGGACGTCTTGTGTGCGTGACATCTTCACCAAGATCACTGCAAAGCTCTGTGAATTTTTGGTGCCATAAATTACTTTGAATTCTTTAGTTTCCATCTTTCTATAATAATTCCTTGATGATTTCCATGATGTTTTAGAGCTGCAATATCTGTTAGTTTAGATCGTAATTTACTTGAACAATAATAGAGATTGATTAGCATATCTAGCACTTGATTGTTATTCGATATTCGCATCTTGAGACTCTATTTGTCCTTATCTTCACTGCAACTGTTGATCTACGATTTCATACATGCTTTTATCCACATAATTCTGCAATAAATATCCTGCATGTTTCTGACATTTTTTACTGTCCCGACACTGATTATATTATGTAGCATTTGTATTTTTTTCACCGAAAATTGCGTGATCAGACCAAAATTTTCATTGTACATGTATACATGAGATTTCGTTGCATCTGTTACATAAATAGACCTGCGACTGTATTCATTTTGGTACTGGGTGTCAATTTTATAAATTTCAAGTGAATTTCAGTAAAGTTTGTTTTATGTATTCGAATTGTACAACACTAATATCATGTTCTCTCGCATAACAGTTCTACAGAGGTTAAAAGGTTCTTATTTCTTTAGAGGGTTGTTTGTAAAGCAAGAGATAAATATTGAATGAATATAATGAAAGCTTTGTCTGCAATAAATCTTAATGCATAACCAGTCTATTGCTGAATATAGATAGTAGTATGCATTGTCACAAGGGAAAGTAGAATATGGCATTGAAAAAATGTTTTAGGAGGTGGGAGGCTAGCCTTCTAAAAGGTGCATGCTTTAGGATTTTTTATTAGTTACGAATAGTGTCTTGCTTTAGAAGGTGATTCAGCTCGCTTTTAGGGGGTGCTGGTTCACAGTGTGGTTGACCATTGAGATGAAAGCTATCTCTCTAATATGGATGGAATCAAAAGTATTTCGTAGCAATTCTGTGAAATTTACATGTACAATTACATAAAAGCCTGCGATTATTGTTTGTAGTACTGGACATGATTTAGTATGGCTTCGGGAAATCCAGGTTGATAGCGGAATATTTCCCGGTTCTGGATTTTTGATTTGGGTGGCTATCCTGAATTCATTTCATTTTATTCAACATGTATTTTTTTCTGTAGTATTCTGGTTACCTTTCGTCAATTTAAAAAATTGTTTGCTTGCATGCTACAAAGCTACTCTATCAGCCAGCAACAGCGAACCTCCTGTCTACTGTGAGGCGTTCTGCTTTTCAGAAAGCGTGAATTACAAGCTGTGAAATTATCACGAATCTTTGAAATGAATTTGCAAGCACACTGACAAGTGGGAAAGTGACAGTAAATCGTCATAGTGGTTGAATGCTTTCATTTTCAGAGACAAACTTCTGAAGTTGACCGAACTACGCCGAGTCAGTTCAGATAATCACAAAAACTCAAAAAAAAGTAGTTAAAAGAGTGTCAGTGGTTATTACACGTTTGAGCAGGCATAAATTGCCTCATAGTATAAAATAGAAATCATCCTCAGCAAATAATGAAGCGGTCAAATGATTTTTCATAACTGTGGGTGTTTCGGAGTCGTTTTATCTAGAAAATGAGTTTGATTCGCATGAGAAATAATTAAATTTCCAAGAAGAACCAGAGGGGACGAAGCAAGACCAAGCGAAGTTTAAGCAAGAAAAAGCAAGAAGTCTATACTGGCACTCAATAATCTTTATACTCCGATATGTTTATCTTGTTGTATGCCTGATTGCAGTAGCCAAGTCAGTTACGCAATATTTGGAGGAAAGTTACGCATAAGAGTAACTGGAATTATGCAAGCAAGGCGGAATACAAAGGCTACTGGTGTCCGATTTAATCATACATAATCAACATGTTATGAATTATTTTGAAGAATTGGCTAATTCGCAATTCCAAGAACTGTCGAAAACTTGAGTTGGCGGACAGCTAATTTAATGACTTAAAACAAGGATCTGAATTAAAGCCTCTCTTGGTCGACCAAATGACCTTGCCACGAATTGTAATGAAGCAGATAGGAGCTGTCCGGTCTAGACCTAATTGTTGTTGTTCGATGTCTATGCAAGAAACAATGCGATCTCAATTGGGAGCATTTGTCATTCTATTTCATTTATAGGAGGTGGAAGATATTGAGATCTGCTCCCAGAATCCATTAATAAATGTGTAACATTCGTCAGAACTGTAATTTTGTCAATGAAGAAGTGAAAGCGAAATAATGGACATTATTTTACGTTTTTTATTATTTTGTGAAAAAATTTGCATAAGTTATTGGTCGTCGAAGAGGAATTGCTTTCCTTTTTCAATTATATTTGAAGTACACGTAGGTTCACTCTGCATTATTGCTAAGCACTCGACACAGAAGCAATAGAAACAGCAGAAACTGTAATACATGTACCGGTATAACCGAAAGTAGCTGTGACAGGCCCGAAACGTGCAAAACATATTCGCAGCAGTTATATAAATTCATCAGTAATTTGGTATTCAAAAACTACCAGTGATTATTGCAGACCGTTTTTTACAAAAATTGGTGATCTTTGAGAGTTGATTTTCCAAATCTTGTTAATTTAAAGCAAAAATATTACATCGAACATTTCGTGCTATTTTACCGGAATCCACAATATCAGCATTTAACAGGTACGTCGGCCTATACTGTGTTAGTGATGAGCAGCGAAATACTGAATGGGAGTAGCAATTCGATAGCTCTTCATCAAATTTTGCAAACTTAGCCTTTTCGATGCATAAGCCTACTAGCTATTTGAGTTTATTCAAATGCCAAAATTCACCGAAGACCAACTTAGTTTGATTAAATACATGTATGTTTTCATATTTTTCAGCAAATGTGAAGTATGCTGTTGTTGATGCTCTTTAAAGACCAACATCGATATTTACAAGACCACAATTACAATGGCTTTAGGTGTAATTAATAATAAAACTTTCTTTCCTCATTAAGATGAAATATAGAAACAGAAAGTTGACATTTGTTTAAACTTATGGTTGGAACAAAGACACATTATAAAGACTATGTCGATCTGGGTGAATTTTTCAATTAACAACAATGAAATTAAATAAACGATAGATCAAATTGCCATGCAAAAGATGTGCGGCTGGTAGGATTCGAACCTACGACCAAGGTTAACTAGACCTGTGCTCTAACCAACTGAGCTACTTACGCGACTCTGTCAATTGGCAGGATCAAATCCTCACCACCACACATCAGTTGTCAAGGCAATAATCAATGAATAAATAACACGTCACAATTGTGACCGCCGACATTAAGGCAAGTAGCGGGATCGATTGTCCACCAAAGATTACTGGATCAAGAAAGATTACTGCTTAGCTAGGATTTCAAAAAAGTCTGAAATTCATAGTGTAGACGCATGACTACGTTTATGGAATTGACCAGTTTCCGATTCAGGATCGAAAAATTTTGAGATCCTGTAACGGCACCGGATAGATTCAATTTTGCTCCGATTCTAGACAAATGAAATTTCAGAGGCTGCGTCTCCGGATTCACGAAATTTTGCAGCTCCGGTTCCGGATGATGAGATCGGCTGCATCCTAGTATTTATCTACCACGGTTTTGTTACCTGAACACAAGCTCAATTTTTTCAACCTAACCAGAGTCCAATGTGGTCCGGACCAATTGCATACCTCTAGTGTGTACACAGTATATCTACAGATGGGTGCTAGCGAACAAAATAATAATAATAATGATATAGTACTAATAGTACTATATACTAATATAATTTCTAGTGGTTTCTTTTATTAGAATAAATAAAATCAGATAAAGATAATTTGATATAAAAAATATTTCACCAAAATACACAAGTTTCGAAAAGCAAAAGCTAGAGGAAAACGAGAACGATCACAATAACGAAAGAAAACTTAGCAAATTTAGAAATCGAAGCTTTATTCAGTATATTGCATTAAGCTTGGAAGAAAGCATTAAACATTGCTTGTGTGTCTGACTGTCTCTGCATATCCTTAATCATGCACGATTAAGCCTTTGGGGCGAAACGTCGCACACGCAATAATAATCGCTTGGAAGTACCCGAAGAATCTTTTCCTTTGAACCCTTTATAATAAAGATAAAGAATTCACACAACAAAAATCCTCATGTCTTTGTTTCAAAGCATTCAAAAGGTTTGTTGCCACTCAGAGTTTATTAATTTCTCGATTCCTTTGTGATAGGACAAGTTTCTTTGAAAGTGAGGATCTTTCAATATTCAGTTGTTGGAGGGATCCCATTAGCTTGATGACAGGCCCAGAAGCAAAAAAAATACTTTCTTCACTAGAGCGCTTTCACATGGTCACCGGCCACTATAGTCGTGCCTCGTGGAATGATTGTTTTCGTCGACAAATTTACGTGTTCACATCAGTTCAGAAATCGCACCATCACACAAGTTCGGAGTTCATTTGCACAAAATGTGGACAAATCAATCCTGAAAGTTCAGCAAATGAGTAAGAGAAAAGTAAGAAGACACTATAGAATGCACTACTGCGGAGATGATCACGTGAAGATAGAAGCTAAAAATGGAGTCATAGAAGTCGCCTGAGACACGAGGACAAATGTTGGCTATAACTGTAATTATGCTGGACGACCTTGATCGTCATTTTTGTCGGCGATGACTATTGCCTCCCCTATAGCCACTAGCAAAGTGTAATTCATTGCCTCGCACGTTGCATACCTGTGAAGACTTCTTCTTCATGTGATCGTGATTCCATGTGGTGGGAAACTGAGGAAAGTCCGAAACAAAATTCAATAACTGCAATTCCATGCGCTAGCACGGAAGACGACTAGTGTGCAACTAAACTGCATCTCTTAATTATTGGCTGGCATGCCGATGAAGAAATGTTGCCGAAATTTCGTCATCGGCATGTTGACCAATAAGTAAGAACAGCACTTATGCTACAGAGTTGATAAAAAAACGGACCACCTAAATTTCATTGAGCTTCAGTCGACTCATATGTATTCCAATCGTGTCGCACATCAATCAACGTGCCGTACATCACTTGAGAGCTCGCATTCTCAGCTTTAAAATCAGCTATGATAGATTTGTATCCGTTATTGCATTTGCTGAGCAGTGCTCAACATATGAAAATCACTCAATTTACAAATCGCAAATTTTCAAAACGAAGACATGTGAGTATGATAATGAATCGAGTACGGTGAGAAAGAACATTTTCTGAGCTCTCTTTTGACATGCTGGTCATCAAAATCGGTGAACTAATAGAAATTTGTGATTGGGTGAAGTTTTCACAAAATCAACCATTTTGGCTGAAAATGTAGTGCTCTCACCTTCTCATCAAAAGTATTGGTGTTTGGTATCTTCAGAATCCTTACGCTGTACACGCTCGAACATGCAAGTTTTATTCATATAAACACAATAGTTCTTTTTCAAACTTCTTCAATATTTTTTCTCATTTTCGCAAAAGTACACAAACAATGGAGGTAAACAATCGGCAGCTGCTATGAGAGAACAAAGACATGCCTGTGCCAATTGTCTTGTTTTGAGCCTTTGTTCACCTTACATGGTGCTTATTTACTTTTGCGAAAATGAGAAAAAATATTGAAGAAGTTTGAAAAAGAACTATTGTGCTTATAAGAATAAAACTTGCATATTCGAACGTGTACAACGTAAGGATTCTGAAGATACCAAAAACCAATACTTTTGATGAGAAGGTGAGAGCATTACATTTTCAGCCAAAATGGTTGATTTTGTGAAAATTTCACCCAATCACAAATTTCTATTAGTTCACCGATTTTGATGACCAGCATGTCAAAAGAGAGCTCAGAAAATGTTCTTTCTCACCGTACTCGATTCATTATCATACTCACATGTCTTCGTTTTGAAAATTTGCGATTTGTAAATTGAGTGATTTTCATATGTTGAACACTGCTCAGCAAATGCAATAACGGATACAAATCTATCATAGCTGATTTTAAAGCTGAGAATGCGAGCTCTCAAGTGATGTACGGCACGTTGATGTGCGACACGATTGGAATACATATGAGTCGACTGAAGCTCATTGAAATTTAGGTGGTCCGTTTTTCATGATTAGCTCTGTTTCACTTGTTATTATCAGCTAGTGCTGTTTTCGTTTAGTTTTCGCTTTATTTTCCTCATGACATTTCCCTCTCGAATTTTTGATACTTAATTATTTCTTGATAATTGAAAGGGGATTATTGAGAAACTATCTTCACTTATTTATGTAATAGTATTTAAACATTACATAAATAATGCAATCATTGTATAGCCTCAGTAGAAGACAACTATACATGCATAAATTACGACGTAAGAATAATTGTTGTACCAGTATACGAAATTAATCAGTTTCACAAAAGCATCCTCACTCTATCAAAAGAAATTAATATGAAAATGAATTGAACTATTTTTGCAGCCAAATTTATTGAAACTTTCAAAGCCTTCAAAGCCAAGAAATGATATGACTGCAATTATGTCACAGCAAGGTTTTCTTGCACCGGAGTAGAGCTTCCTTCACTATAATTATTGGGATATCCTAGCACAATGCTGGGATTCTATGTAGTTTTAATATAGTGATGCGGAAAGCTATTAGAGTAAACCTCTGTCTGAAATAGTTCCCGTCCAAGCATAGGCCGACTGTAATATGCAACTTGTAATTTGTCGCATTCCGAGGGCTGAGTTGAGAAAATGTCCAATCGTCCATTGATTTCACTTTATACATACTGTCTCTTTAACAGAAATGGCAAAATGATTTTGTTGTCGTTTTCGTCTTCTTGATAGTTAACGTCTTGAAACAACATCATTTATTACCTTTAGTTATTAACTATTGAATTGTTTTCTATTCACCATTTCTATACTACAGCGCAGCAGAAATTTTTCACTTCCAATTTCTCATTTCAAATTTTCTAACGAAAAAAGTCATCAATTGTAGAAGTCTCTAGGTCGGCTGACGATTTATATCTGCATCTGATTTACTGATTCTTTACAATAGGGTATACTGAAGTGATGACGGCAAACAAGCCTGAAACGTTTGTTGTTTTCGCAATGATTTAGGTCAGATATTGTTCTTATCTCTTGAATATATATAGTGCGAAAATATATGTGCATGTCCAAGGCATATACTCGTAAAGCGGGGCTTTTCGACCGCTCTGATATATTTGTTGATTCTTCACATCTAAGTAGACCTACCTTCAAATGATACAACAAGAAATAAAGGCGACTTGAAGATTGCTTAAGCTCTCGAATATAAGATACTAACAAGACAACAAAAAAATTAGCATACTGCTTAAATGCCTGAGAAGTGGTATTGTAAGATTTAGCAACAATCTATACAAAGAAATTTTCAAAAGTGTGCAAATGTGCAGCATGTCACATGATTATGATACATTTATGACTTAAATTAATATTTATGCAATACTTTGCGCATTTAGAACAGCAATGCGTTTCCGTGAAAGTAACTTGCACTCATGGTTCGCAGAAAATGACTGAATTCAAGCATCAGAGATATATAGGCCTACCTTTCAAATTTAATAATGTCCTGCCAATTAGCCTAAACCAATCGATTTTCGCGGAAAATGTTTGAAAATGCGCTCAAACTACTAACAGTCAAGAAAAGCTAAACCAGGAAGTTTCGCTTCAAAAACAAAAAAGGAAAGATGAAGCAGGGGCGGCATAGCCTCCTCCTCGGCATTGGTACGGTTTAGAGTTGCAATTTGGTAAATTTTGATCCATTGTTTGAATACCGGAGACATTTTGGCCTGCAAAAGACTTTCATGTTATCTCAATCCCCCGAGTGGTTTAATGAAAACAAAGTGACTATTTTTCGATTTGATATTTTCTCATGATTGATCATGAATACATTCCTCGATAAACTTTACAAGTGTGAGAAACATCTAAGAGCTGTGAAAGCAAAGGAGCGATTGATTATTAAAATGCAATACAAAAATTTGAATGGACATAAAATTGAGTAAATTGAATTCCTTTATTACAACGTTATAATATCTGAATTCCAGTCACATCAATTATTTTCTCACATTTCAAATCGAAGAATTCATAATTTGTTTTAATGTATCAAATACCGCGTGTCTACGATTGAATTGATTTAAAGCAGATCTACAATCGACGAAGAAAGTGTAAACAAAGTAATGAATATTGAGCTGTTTTTCACATCTTTCATTGTCAACAACACTTTCCATCGTGGGCCACTTTAATCCACCGGTATTGTAGAGTACATCTTACACTTCACTGCTTCTTCTTTGATGCGGCTCACAAGATCTACTATTACTTGGCTCACCTGATCATATTTATCAGCATAGAATGGGTATCGGCACATTTCTCTATAATGGTTGCCTAGGTGATATCCATCGATCTTTCTGTCTATCATTTCTGCTGCTACAGCCCGTCGATTGTCCTGATCTTCAATATAACCACAAAGTAAGAAAGGAAAAGATGGTATTGTATCTTCGTATATTGTCAATTCATCCCATTCAAATTGAAATCTCTCATACGAATGAATCAATGATTTGAGAAATGTTTTCTTTTCTAAATTTTCAACGATAAGTATTCCATGGAGTTTCTTGAACATAGTTGCACATATTTCACGGCATGGTATCTCACGTAGTCTGATATTTTGTCGAAAGAGGTAAGCTGGAATGCGCACACGCGCTTTTCCATTGATGAACAAGGGTTGACGACCACACACAGAATTTATGAAACTCTTGCATGCCAAGTGGTCTCCAATTATGCCAATTTCAATTGGCATTATCTCCTGTTCATATAGTGCCAACTTTCAGCCACCGTGGTTCTTTATGCATCAACATTTCTACGATTGAAGCCATGGAGTTATAGTCATAGAACGCTTATCTTTCTATGTTACTACAGACATCGACCGCATAGAAACAAAACAATTGAACATCAGTTGAGAACAATGTGCATTGTCTGCATTTCCAGTTAACCACCGATTGGTAATGTAATTGCTATGGTGCTGTTGCCAACAGTCGTTTATCTAAGCTTGTACGCTGGCACATAGATATTGATCAATCCATTTAAAAGAAGTGACATTCACTTTCATGCTAAGTGGATGCCAGAAGGTCAATGTCAGAAAACTATGTTTTGCGCAGTCACAGCACGTAAGGGAAAGGTCAGATGACGAACTTTTCAGCTGCGATGTAGCCGCGCTGTGAAAATGTTTGTATGTGTTTCAATCGGAGCGGCCACACCAGTAGCTCCAGCTGCGCTGTGGCAGCTTGTCACAGTCAGTTTTGAGGTTTGGTAATTCCTCTCTCAATTATCACAGCTCAAAGCTAGAGCTTATTTTAGAACTAACGTAGTAAACCAACAGTTCTGACGAGTGGCGAGCAGTACCTGTACGGCTCATTAAGCGGCCGCGTAACTCTCACAACTCAAAGCTTGACAAAGCGATACGTCGCTGCTAGCTTTAAAGCGCGGCTCGTCATGTGGCCTTATCCTAGTCCATGCAAGCATTTCGCTGAAGTTATAGGTGTAAGCTTGTTCAGGTCATTTATTCGCTCCATGGTTTACTGTTGCCCGGCAGTCACTACCTTACATGTTTTCCAAACAGCAAGGTTCCGTGTAGAAAGCATAATTTGTTAATTTTGATTGATTTTCATGTTTCCGGATGCCTTATGTGATCCCAAAAAAGTGTGCAAATAAGTTTGATAAGTTTGTGTCGAAACAGATAAAAAAATAAAAAGCGTAATAACAAATGTGTCTGTCGAATTTCATATGCTTGCATCTACCGACTCTATACAATACAGAGTATTCGGACTCTCCAATAATTGTGTATGTAGGGACAGAGCAATAGTTATGTATCGCCACATATACATATAGACTGCATATGCATACTTATTTTAATCAATCCGAAATCCATTGCAACTTGGTTGACGCTTATGACTTTGTGATTATACCTTGACGTTGTCAATAATGCTACTGCCACTCTGCGCTGAT
Source organism: Prostheceraeus crozeri (assembly GCA_907163375.1). Lineage (NCBI taxonomy): Eukaryota > Metazoa > Platyhelminthes > Polycladida > Euryleptidae > Prostheceraeus > Prostheceraeus crozeri. The sequence goes on along the minus strand of CAJQUW010003353.1, from coordinate 46,588 downwards.
GAGAGTCATGCACTTTAGGAAGGTCCAATCAATTTACGCTCAACAAATGATACACGGAATAAAATAACCTGATCCATAGAAATCCAAAACTTTGGGTGATGATCATGCATAGAAATTTCTGTCGGACATGGATAGCCTTTAAGGTGATCGCTTATTCGAGTAGCAAAGTGCCAAAAAAACAAAACAAAGGTTTGAAAACAAAGTTTTTAATTGTCACAACAGATTATTTTATTGTCAATTTCTACGGAGAAATCGACAGTAACGATTGCGGCGAACGATCATAGTCAATGTATGGCACCGAGGGTGGCGATTATTATGACACATTGCATCTAGCGCCTTCTACATTTCCCAATTGCTCTTCAGTATAACTTAATAACTTGGCACATCCTCATGATGAAAAGGAGAAGAAAGAGAAAACACTTTCGAGAACAGATACAGCAAAACGTGTATACTAACTGGTGATACAAATAAAACTATAAATTGTTTATGGCAATATGTGATGAAAATGCTTCAAATTATTTACTGACCACCACTTTCCGCCAAAATTTTATTTATTTAGCCCGCTAAAATTAGCATCATCAAATTTCATGATTCATTTTCATATCTCATAGCTTTATTAATTACCGCATATTCCAATTGATATTTTTATTATTCTAATTATTTCTTTATATTTAGCTTTTACATAGAAATTATATAGTTTCTATAAACTATGGATAAAAAGCTTCCACATGCATAATTTTATTTGTTTCCTCAACAACCGAGCGGTTTGAAAGTATAACAGGGTTGAATTATTTATTTCAATTAATTTGTTGAGCGAGATGCAGAGCGGGATTTTTCAAAATAAAGGCGTAATTAATATATATATATATATACGAGAGGTGCATATCACCTCGTGGGTGGCCATGTAATGCCGCTGTACTGACTGACGTAACTGTTAAATGATAAAATTCTTCATGTCATGTATAAAAATAATCACCGTCTGTTGATAACTTCATTGTTACGGCGTCATTTACAGCTCTATCATTAGTTTATGTCAGTATCAAGGATTAGATGATTGCGATGGATTGCTATTCCCTCAGCATTGTTGAATATTTTTGCCCTATCAGCTCAACATCATTAATTCTGAGTTTAATGGTTGGTATTCATGTTTTACTGGCTGATCTGAAATTCCAATCCCTTCAAAGTGCACGTTCACCATCATTTGATGAAAGCGTGACTGATTATAAAGCAATTTGTCAAAACTTGCTGGAGATGGAATTTCAGCTCCTAATCAATCCAATAACATTGCTTGAGAATTTCGGCTTCAGCTTCTGCGCATACTATGGCATCCAACATCATCTTCAAAATTTCCTGTGTCACATTTTTACTTCTTGCATTCAAACCTGCTCATGGAAATGTTAGAGAAAAACTAATAAAACATTTTATTGGAGAAAAAGGCATTTTGAAAAAGGAAGATAAATATATAGCTCCTGAATCTCTGACAGTAACAGCCAATATCACCATCTTTGGCATTCTCGGTATTGACAATCAAGAAGTGATGGAGGTATATGGATGGCTAGGTGTGAATTGGAATGATAGTCGATTGAGATGGGATCGAAATAAATGGTCAAATATTTCTACTATTTTTCTACATAAGGAGCATCTCTGGTTGCCGGACATTGGAATTTGGAATGCTTTAGACTCTGAGCAAATTGATATGATGTTGATTAAGTCACTTACACGACTGGAAGTCGATCATACAGGCGCAGTGTTTGCTTATATTCATTTCAACTCAAGAACACCTTGTGCTGTAAATGGGTTTCTCTATCCATTTGATCAACAAACCTGTCAGATGTCACTAGGATCTGTTTCATCGACAAACAGTGAGTTTTCTATTATCGTCAAAGCACTTATCCTTCATCAAACACAACTACAGACTGTTGGAGAATGGTCACTTGCTGACTATAGTGTTGAAAACATATTTGCAACTGAGGAAATAGGTGGAAATAAATTCAGATATAACAAAATTTTGCTACATCTCAAAAGGAAGCCACTCTATCATGTGTTACTAGTAATTCTTCCATTTTCGTTACTTTCGTTAACTGCTGTGTCAGTGTTTTTCCTTGACAATAGTAGTGATCGTTTTAACATAGCTGTTGCTGTTCTCTTGTCGATGACTTTGTATATCGTGATTGCATCTCAAAATGTACCAAAATCAATGCGAAAGATCCCTATTATGGGTATTTATATGTTGAACCAAATGTCTCTGGTGATTCTGATGACTTTTCTTTCGGTGTTATATCCTGTGGTTGAAAAATGCATAATCAGTAAATGCAAAAAAGCTCATCAGGGATTAAGAGAAGACAGAAGATCGAACAGATCGAGTTCTAAGCGCCTACTGTCCTACATATTTTTATCTGTTTATATGTTGTTGACATCGTTGAATGCAATTGTATTTTTCTACATAATTCCAGGTAGTACATGAAAGTATTAGGAAATTTTAAAACAGTTGTCCCGCATATGTCTCTCTCCATTTCAATAAAGTGTCAGGGTCATGATTAATTTAAGTAGGCTATCTTCATAGATCATAAAGTATATTTTCAAACATTGGACAGCTCAAAAACAATTAATATTCCTAAAATCTGTGATCGGAGTCGGACAACTGACAGCGGAGGAAGTCTATTGATTAGTCATATGAAAAATGCAGCAATATGATCAGCTTAATCAGTTGATGTTGTCACGTATTCACGTCGATAATTTGGATATGATCCTTACAATGTTGTGTGTTTATCATGTGGCTAGAAGTAGCCTCAACAAGCAATACAAAGATGCTATGAAGTAATCTGGTCTGTAATTGATGGATCCATGAATGTATTGAATATGAATATGCGTGTGTGTATTGACTGATTATGTATTTGCTTGATAGGTCTACTGTGAAACTTTGCGCATGTAATTTTGCCTTCGAATATTTGTGAATTTAGCATTTATTTATTGGGAGGAATGATTTTAGAAATTGAATCAATTGAACAAAGTCACATTTGATTATTTTTATATGGAGAGTTTGTCTAGATTTAGAATAAGTTTTCGTGCCCATGCAGAATCACATACTGCATCAACATCCTTTCATGTACTTGGAAAGATAAACTGATAAAATATTCATTCAAATTAGCAGATGTACTTACGACAAGGGACTAGAGCGGACTTGCTCACTGAGAACAACACTTTGCCCACGTCGGACATGGCTTTGATTGTCAGCACCAACAGAATGACGGCTTCCACTGCTTTTGATTAGTGCGAAAGTTCCCTAGTTGAGATAGTTTAAATGTTAGGCACAGTTCCCCTGCCAGTGAACTTTATAAAAATTGTAATTTTTCCATTTCGCTACAGCTACGAAACTATGGTATTTTGATTAAATTTACAAAACATCACTTCCAGACAATTGAGTCTACAACTACGATATGTTTCAAAATCTTGATTATTACGATCTAGTAGCATTGACCTAGTTTCTTCCTTAACAACTAAGCTGCTGAAATGACCCTCAACAAAGAGCTGATTTCCATTCTAGTCCTGCTAACTAAAACAGAAGAGGAAATCGGGTTTCTGTTTTTGTTGTTGTGCGAATCAATGAAACTCTAACAATTTGTCAATTTTGACGTTTATGTCCGTAGAAAAGCAACTAGATTGATTGTATAAATTTTGCATTAGATTCACTTTCATGTGCAAATTTTGAGAAATTGTGTTTTTAAAAATGTAATTATGGTCTGTAAATAAAAATGAATTTGAAGGTAAAAAACTTTCACACAAACCCACATGCCAATTTCGATTCGAACTGTATTTACAGAGGAAAAAAAAGGGGATCACCACAGGTCCTTTTCGAGCTGTCAAAAAATTGTGCACTTTATATAAACTTTTTCTCTAGGTCTCTGCGATTCTAAGTCGGACACAGTTCGCCTATTTTGGGAAAGTATTGTAATTTTGACTTTCAAAACAAATTAGGAAAATGTTATCACTTGAATTATGTTAGTTTCACTAAAAATATTCTAATAAAACTGAGGCTCTAAATTCTCTTGTTTTACTGCATGGTCATTCTTAAATACAGTTTGAAAAATCGCAAAGTACATGCCAGCTGTAGATATTTTGATGTTGATATGTTCCTATTCTTCTTGATTCATGTGTACTCTGTCTTCAATTGTCTGCTGATCAATGAAAACTTGATTCATACATAGCACGTTGATAATGCATGGAAACATTTTGAGGTTTCATGAGTGAATTCTTTTTCTTTTACAGTCACAGGAGAAGATAAAACATAGGGTTGGTAATTATGTGGGAAAGTCTAGTTTTTGCCAGGGCAGACGAGAAAAACTGGCAATACCGGGAAAAGTGGTGAAAACTACGGGAAATTGGAAAAAATGGAAATGTTGTATTGCATCGGAGCAGTTTGTATTGTCATCCATATTCATTGTAAGCCAGTATTTTCACATGGTACGGGACTGCATGTCCATGCTGGCTATTGCATCATCCAACTGAGGTAGCGCATCCTAACTTATCTTGCTTTTGTCTACGGTTGTCAAGGATTGATTGTAAATACAAATGCAATGTCTTATCTGTTGTCGTCAGTAGAAGATGCCTATAATAACTGTAGAATGGAGGTTTTATAAGAATTAAGTTGGTCAATTTTGAATCAGTAGTCCTTATGATGAAAAGAGAAATAGGTTATTAATGATTAATTAGTTAAAAATATAGACGCTAGCAAATTTTGTTGCGCGTAAGAATAGACGAAACAGTGATTTAATACATTGGCTACTTTAATAATAGAGAGCTATAAACATCATTCTTGCCAGAAATTGTGTAAATATATTATTTTTTATGAATAGTTTATACACTGTACATATGAAACGGTGTCAATTTTCGAATCGAAGAAATCTGTACCTTAATACATACAAAACAGTTTGAGTAAAGATAGCATAGTTCTGCTTGTAGTATGCACAAATTATATCGCACTTACATCAATCATACATAAACATTAATGATTATTTAAACAAACGTAATGCTTATGCCTGAACATGCTATATCATGTATCTTGTGTTTCATGCTGAGTAAATCAAGTACCGTATTCTCTCTATTATAAGCCCGGGGGCGTCTATTATTATTAAATGATTCATGGGGGCTTTTATTAGAGATGGGCGTATATTAGAGAGTAGGCTTATGATAGAGAGAATACGGTAACTAAGATTTTCAAAGCGTTTGTGTACATGTGTACGATATATTTCATGATGAGAGAAAAATCCATAGGTTGCAGATTTACACCTATAATAGCCTAATTCTTGACATTGCTCACGTTTTACAAATGCACCGTATATAGGTCTTACACACGCATTTCTGATGAATTTCATTCCATGCAGTTGTCATAAAGACACATCTGTTAGCTTTCATCAACATCGACCAGTTTTTCTCATTTTATAGTATTTGCCAGGACGGTTTCCACTGGTTTTTAAAACTGGTATTTCCCACCCTCAGGAAAGATCATCCAACCCTGATAAAACAACGCTAAAATAAACTTTCACCTGGATAAGCTTGATGAAAGTGCTATGAATCAAGTTTTCATTGATCAGCAGACAATTGAAGACAGAGTACACATGAATCAAGAAGAATAGGAACATATCAACATCAAAATATCTACAGCTGGCATGTACTTTGCGATTTTTCAAACTGTATTTAAGAATGACCATGCAGTAAAACAAGAGAATTTAGAGCCTCAGTTTTATTAGAATATTTTTAGTGAAACTAACATAATTCAAGTGATAGCATTTTCCTAATTTGTTTTGAAAGTCAAAATTACAATACTTTCCCAAAATAGGCGAACTGTGTCCGACTTAGAATCGCAGAGACCTAGAGAAAAAGTTTATGTAAAGGTCGCAATTTTTTGTGTATAATCACATTTTCGAGTTGCCAAGGTCACATCGATTTGGCAGCTCAATAAAGGTTAAGGCTGTAGGCACACAGAAAAGGCCATAAGTAATTATCCATTCCGTAAGCCATCGTTTGCAAGTCGCATCATGATGTTCCGGAAGCCGCAAGCCATAGGCCATAATTCATTTTGACATTATTTTTCTCATGATAGATAATACAATCACGTCAAAGAAAAACATGCAATAATTTATCTAATTTTTGTAAGAGCGCAGGCATAGAAAGTGACGCGTTACTATACTGCAATACGAAGCAAAGTATATAACACAACAAGCTATACTGTACTCTACATTGATGAAAGTGGTAACGTCGGACTTTCTAACGTTGGTTCCAGGATTGGAACTGGCCGACCGAGGCCTGACTGGCGACCAATTTAGTCAGAACTGGCCTGGACTGCATCGTTGCTAGGCCGATGTATCTGTGGCTTCTGGTTAAAGCTGTCAGCAGGTTAGCATAGACTGTTGGACATCATTCAATTTCTCGATTTCTATGTAGCATATCGGTATTCCGGATAAGCAGGAGGTCCCGATGAAGCGCACATAGGCGCTGACGTTTATCAATTTCTCTCCAATTTGATCTTCAATTATTCGTACTTTGATAATATATTCTGTTCGTGTACGGGAAAAATTGAGCAGCAATGGGCGTGGTAATTTATTAAAGAAATGGAATAATTTTACGGTGGAAAGGTTAGGAATACAGATCCTATGGGAATCATATAGGCCAGAAAATACGACCCTGGAAACATATTTGAGAATCAATAGTAGGGTTCGAAACCATACAATTACCATACAAATGTAATTTAAAAATCAGTGTCGACTCGCCCTCACTGCTGCCAAGCCAACAATGAGAGCTTTTTCAACACGCATTATAAAGCAAAGGTGGAACTGGCATGAAGAATTCCATACCCGACCGGTGCCGGTTGGCCTGAGTGACCGCGCACCGGTCAAAAAATATGTGGACCTACTTTACAACTCTACATGCATGTTGATTCTAGCGTCATCACTGACATACATGTAAGTCTTGACATCGCTATCCTATCGTAGAGAAGAATGCTATGTATACTCAGTGGCAAAAAGAATGAAAAAAGTCCTGATATGAATACTTATGACTTAAACTTGGTTGTACTGTACGTTTGTTTGTTGTTTGTTTGTAAAAGGAGAACTCGAATGCTTTACTCAAAAACATTTAATTTGATACTCATGATTTTATCAACTTAAGTTAGAAACGGGTGTGACCACCGCGAGCATCCAAACAGGCATCGATGCGTGAGGGCATGGATGAGCACAGTCGCTGGATGAATGCCAGGTCTAAGAGGTTCCACTGCTCGATCAGTCTGTCGGCCAACATCTTCAAAGACACTGGTGGGTGGTTGTACCTCTCCCTCACTCTGCGACCAAGTTCATCCCAGCAGTGCTCGATGGGGGAGAGGTCGGGAGAACGTGAGGGCCATTCCAAGGTTGGGATTCCACTGCTTGCTATCCTGTTAGAGACCACTGAAGCGCGATGGGGCCTTGCGTTGTCATCCTGAAAAATCAATTGATTCGATGTCACTGCTGGAACCACGACCGGTGTCACGATCTCGTCGGCATATCCCTGTCCTGTCAATGTTCCTTTCACTACGATTGCTGGTGTTTTTCCATTGTGTCAGATACCGGTCCAAACCATGACACTACCGCCGCCGTACCGGTCGTGTTCTTTGACGCAACATGGAGCAAATCGTTCACTTGGCAAGCGATGAACGCGGATCCGACAATCGTTGAAATCGAGAGTAAATCTCGATTCATCAGTCCAGAGCACACGTTCCCACTGACTGTCACTCCACGACTGATGACCTTGACACCACGTCACTCGTCTCCTTCGATGTTCCAGGCTCAGCGGAATTCTCACAGCGGGTCGTCGAGACTGTATACCAGCTTCTCGCAATCTTCGATATGCAGTTCGAACGCTACAGGCAACGTTCCCAGCAACCTTCCAGTACACAATTAGCTTCGGGACGGACACAAATCTGTTTCTTTTAGCAGCTAAAACTAAGCGCGCATCTGTCCGCTTGGATGATACCCTTGGTCTTCCTGATCCGTTCTTCTTTTCCACATTTCCTTCTGCTTTCCAACGACACCACCACCTCCATACAACGACCCTTGAAATTTTCAATTCTTTCGCAACAGTTGTAGAACTTTGCCCACAACGCATCATCCCAATTGCCATTCCTCTGGTAAAGTTATCGTGTGCGCCATTTCATAAGTCAAATCTGGTCAGCAGTAGGTGGTGAACAAACCATAGAAAAAAATGAAACAAACTTCCATTCAAGTCAATGACAGTTGGTTTCATTATTTATGTCAGTGAGTATAGTTGAATTTTTTGCAGAGCTTCTGTGTTATTATTTCAAAAAACACGGTGACAAATACCTACCTTTTCTTATGAACAATTATATTCCAAAATAATTTTATATCGTTATTCTAAGTAGGCCTACTTTCCATGCAAAGAAGTACTTCTACCACAAACCACACAGTAAAACCGATTCAACACCCTTAACTGCTCAACAGTCTTGAAAACAATCGAAGTATAGAAATTGATCTGACACGAGATTCGCATGGTGATGCATTCAGTGAAGAAACTGAATCTCCAACAGAAAATAAAGATAGATTTCCTGGAAAATAAATGTTGCTACATTCAGTTAATTGTTTGCGGTAAATGATGGAGAAGAAATATTCGAATTATGAAACTTCAGCATTCTAGCTGATGTTTGCCAACACTAGTCGATTTCGATAGTCATGTTCATACCGGGCCGCTACCGGTCAGTCATGCTCATTCCGACCTAATTAAAAAAAGTAAATGAACATTGTTTATACTCGGAAGCTTATTAAGCAGGGAGCCTTTCTTCCATGTGGCCGAGTTGCTTTTTATCCCACTCTCATTCCTTTTGTGCTGAGTTTAGCAAGAAAGCAGAGTGAACCTTTTTAAAAGTCTTGGGTTTTGACCCGACTAAAGTTTGAACACAGGTCTCCCGGACTCAGAGCGAACACTCTACCACAAGGCCACAGCGCCGAATGTAATTGATAACGAACATAAATTGCTCATCAGAAAATGTAATTCATTACAATTGCCAATTACAGCAGTTGCAACTGCAACAACGTAATTGTAGTGCAGTTACTATTACAACGCAAGTCTGCCGCCGATAGCTGTAATTTTGAAGCGTCTAGCTTTGTTCATGAAAAAAATTCAAACTCAATAATTGACGCATATGTGGTCGTATTCGTTTATTATTATTTCTAGCTCACGGTAAAGACTGCTTCCGCCTCGCGTAATTCGTGCGCATTGTGCGTATAAGAACAACTAGTGTTGCTTGCTGGCCTCACATATTCTCACCGGTGTACCGAAACTATGAAAAGGTTGCGCTGAAGCATTTATTGAAGTGGACTATAGCCTAAGTATAACTTATTTCGCGTTGTAGATTTTCCTGTGATTATGAACTGAGACTCCAAAATCTTGAGGATGCGGTCTCTGATAATATAGATAAAATAGATGTTCATATTTCCTAGAATTCAATTCAAGTCTTATGAAGACTAAGACAATTTTGCTTGCTCACAATGATTTGAAAAAGATTCTAATTCTAATTGTACAAACTGATTTGAAAATGATTTACATTACATAACCTTTTGAATTATGTTTTGCTAATAATACTTGAAAGTGATTTTCAACATATTTACCCCACACGTGAAGTTCTAGTGCAATTCTAATATGTGAGTTCACATTCGGTGCAAGTGTTAGTGTAACCCTGGAGTAAACTCTCGTTGTAGAGTCAACTGCGGTGTAAGTGTAAGTGTTACCCTAACACCGAACATGAACTCAGGTCGAGTAAACACTTACACCGGAGTAAACTCTGGAGTTAACCCCGAAGTTAACCTGAGCTAAAGGAATCGAACTCTTTTTCAAATGCGAAGTATACGATAGCAGCTGAATTTCACAATGGGACAAAAATCTTAAAATTTAAGTCATTTACCGAATTATATGAAAATACATATTTCCAGCATCAAATCCTACTGCTACATAGATAACTCGGATCATGCAAAAGTTAACCCTAGAGGATAACTCCTTGTCGAGTTCATGTCCGGTGTAAAGTGTAAAGTGTTAAGTTATGCATATTGATCCGGTTTTAATGAAATTTTTCACATTGGTTGCACAACAAGGATGTATGTCAACATAATGAAATTATAAAGCGCTATCAGATCATATTTCACAACCACCAAAATATCATTGAAAATTGGTGCATTTTCAAGAAAATGACTTTTTTTCATGAAAATTCTGCATGGTGAATAAATGAATTGCGATTTTCACTCCTGTTCTATAATGGAAAGAACTCTCAATACTAAAGAAACGTTGTACAATTTTGAATCGTACTTATACGTGATATAATTTCTAATTAACTTCTTCAACCCGTGCTAATTTTCTTATCTGAAATGGTGCAATCGGAAGCTCTGGGCCTTGATTCTATGAGAAATGCTGCGGGCAATCACGGATTTCAACTTGCAAAAATTTAGAAATATTTCCGCTCAGCTGTACATTGTCTTTGTGTAGGCATGTCTATGCTCGTCACATCAACTCATTCATAATGCTATCTACATGTACATATCTTCCAGCGCCCCGCCCTGTACCCGAAAGTGAATTTCGTGTTGGGCTCCTCAATTAGCTATCAGCTACATACAAAATTTTTAGGCGAATTCAACCGAAGATTGCATAGGCCTATTATCCAAAGATGGCATGCAACAGGAAGTGAAGTTATGCGATGATGATCATTGCAAACCTAATTCAGTCTTCTAGAAGTGCACGAACCGCGCGTGGGGGAGGCAGTATACGTACAGTCATCTCAAATGCATCCGTGTGGCACGCATCATCTTAAAACTGCATGTAGCTTGGAGATTGACTGCCATATGCTCGCATGAAGATGGTTAATTGCAACCTTGGACCTGATGAACAGTATCACCGCACACGTCATCATCAACTTGAATGATTATCCCTTAATTTTGCATTGAATTTTTGTAACATTCTAACCATATAGACATCGAACATCTACAACTATGTAGACCTCAGTGCTGTATCCGATGTCTATGATTCTAACTTAGTTGACATTTAATCCATTTACATAGAATATTGCCTGTTTGCCAGGAGGAATAATCTGAATGTACCAGTATTCATGCCAGCATTTACTTAAAGGCATTTAGAAAACGGATTAAGCCTACTTAATTCATCTTTGTCCTCAGACACTGGTCCTTCCTCACATAATCCACCATATGACAAATTAACAACTTTGCTCAGCCATAATCTTCATCAACTTCGACATATTGTACTTGTGACCATATTGCACTATCGGATGCAAGTAGACGTTTAGGCTTTAACGTAGATCTATACTTCCAACAAGAGAGCTGTATAATTCCTCATGCAGCTCATGCACATTCTGAACTTCTGTAGAATTTTTCTTTGATACCTGGGAATTTTAAAGCAAATAGAGAAAAGATTGATAAAATAGCGTTTCAGTCAATTGTATTTATTGTGAACAAAAATCTCTCGATACATGTGCGAATCAAAATTACAATGAAACTAAAAATCAATCATTAATCGTATAAGAAACAACAAGATGCACAGAAAACAGCGCCCATGAAGATGGTGGCATTCATGTGGACGCCGGCAACGCGGTCTTAGAAAGAGCCACATGATAAAGCGAACTTCGTCCGGTACATCGAAGCTATGTCTCCGTCATAGTTCCAGTGCTCTCAAAGGACAGGGCACAAATTGGAATCACCGATTCAATACATTTCCTCTTCTTTGAGCCTTTTCAGTGACAACTCTGGGATCAATCGCACAATCGCTGACACATTTAACCGAAACTATATCGCTGCAGATGTCCCTCGTAAGATGGCCTTCCTTGAAATGACATCTCAGTATTGGCATGCAAGGGAACAGTCGGAGAAATTTAACAAATTGGAAGTAAAAATGTAGAAAGATACACAGCTTTTCAAGCTCGTCCGTCTAAGACATTACCAATATTTCATTTATTAAGCTGCATAGGAACGATGCTCTTGCTTATAACATCCTTCGTTTGTTCAGTTTTCTCCGCAGAATCGTAATGAGAAAGATGAAAAATGCACCCAAATCATTTGTCTTTTGTTTTCTGATGGAATTTGTCTGATTTCAGTCCACTCTCAGGTGATTGAATATAAAATGATGAATTTTCCATTCTGTCAACATCAACATGCCCGCGACATTTCGATTTTCTGAAAAAAACGCTGCCAAATGTCGTTCGTTCAAACATAACCGGTTTAACCCCGGCGTTTACACCGACAATGGAGTCAACTCCGGAGTTTACTTCGTTGTTAACTCAGAGCTCGGGTAAGCGGAGTAAACGCTAACACTTACACTTACACCGTGTGACGATTGATATCTAAGTCCAGATTTCTATGACTGCGAATGACAGTGGGAGTTAGGACATGGTTGGGATCTCTACATCTATGGCCTGGGTTTGGCAGCCTTCCTTATCGCAATCTTCTTTATTGTATTGACGTGATATGGCTTTTATGTGTTTGAGTTTGAAATTTGTAATGCGCGGCTACTGACAGTCGAGCCTGAACCTCCCAGGCGTACGGGTATGCATGCATGTAAACTGATAATAAATACCAATCCTTCCGTGACCAAACGACTCCTCATACGCAACATTTATGGCGACCACCGGGAGTAATACTACTACTGCAGTAACTCAAAACTCTGGCTCATTAATTCCTCCTCCAATTCTTCCTAGTAATCCAAAGTCTGCGGATTGGGAATATTTCAGGAGAACGTTCGACAATTATTTACAAATTGTCAATGCAACAGAGTCTCAAAAGAAGCCAGTATTCTTAAATTGTTTGTGTCCAGATGGACTAGCTATTTACGATGGATTGCCAGATTCAAAGGTTACTTACAAAGATGCAGTGGACAGATTTGATGAGCACTTTACTGGAAGGACATCAGTCTTGCTGTTACGAATTGGGGTACGAATTGACTTCCAACATATGATGCTAGACCAAGGAAACTTCTCAGTCCTTCCTTGGTATCTGGTGGATTCATTTTCCGAATAGCATCCAACTTTTGAGGTGATGGTTTCACTCCGTTTTGATCTAAAACATGTCCAAGAAATTCAATCTTAGACTGCTGGAACTCGCATTTCGCCTTGTTTAATCCAACCCCTTCTTCTTGCAATCTTTGAAGTACCAATTCCAATATCTGATCATGCTCCTCGACTGTCCTTCCATGAACTATTATATCGTCGATATAATGAAAACTCCATTCAATCCAGACAAGATACTCGCCATAACCCGTTGAAAAATTTCGGGAGCAGAATTCAGTCCAAAGCATAGCCTCTTGTATCGAAATCTTCCAATAGGCGTTGAAAAAGTAAGTAATGGCTGGCTCTCCGATGCTATTGGGACTTGCCAATAAGAATTTTTGCAGTCCAGGCGAGAAAAGCATGTCGCTCCGGCAATTTGCGAGCAAATTTCATTGAAAGTAGGCAATTGAAATGAGTGCCTACTGACGTATTGATTTAACTTTCTTAAATCAGCACAAATTCGCAAGTCTCCTGATTTCTTGTAAATTATTATAGTAGGAGCACACCAGTCACTTGGTTCATTTACTTGCTCTATAATATCCAACTTCGTCATGTTTTGTAGCTCTTGCTTTAATTTCGGGAGAATTGCAGGCGGGACTCGTCTTTCAGGAGGGGGAAAGGAACAGCATTTGGTTTCATCTTGATAAAGTACTCGTACTTATCATTTAATTTCCCAATTTGACTGAAAACATTTTCATATTTAAGCAATAAATTCTTCCTCTGTATACTTGATTTGTTATCAACCACTGTATTGATGGTAGACGTTATCACTTGCGAATCAGCATCAACAGCAGCCAACTCTGCAATAATTCCAAGTTTCTTGCATAAGGGATACGTAAGCAAAATTCTGGCATTCTTGCTTGAAAGATCAACTAAGTAAACAGTATCTCGAACAACTTTGCCTTTATATGCTACACTACATTCGCAATATCCCAAAACTGGCACTTTGAAATTTCCCCAAGCTTTTATGACCATTGCAGATGAAAGTAGATTATCTCTAGGAAGAATGTCATTTGGTAGAACATTAACTTCTGCTCCTGTATCTGCTAATCCTACAACAGGTATACCATTGATTCTTACATTGCGAGCAACGTCAGCATTTTCGAACGCAAATATTGAATAAGCGCTTTCATCGTCAACATTAGTCGATATTATTTCATTTGCATAAGTTGATTTTTGCGATTTACAAACTCGGGCGAAGTGACCTTTCTTTTTGCACAACTTACATTCTGCTTTGCGAGCTGGACAGTTATCTGCGTTTGCGAGATGAAATTTGGAACCACATCTGTAACATATCTTACCAGGAACATGGTTTGATATTACATCTTCGACCTGACCTTTATGTTCTTTGTTTTTACCAGGGGATGACTTGAATAACGTGTTTTTCATCCTGTTTGTTTGCTCTGATGACACTGAATGTACATTGAAAGGATGTACTACCCCTCTTTCAGTCCGGGCACGCTCAAATGATTCTGCTTTGATTAGGGCTGCATCGAAAGTCAGTACTTCTGCAGATTCTGCAAGTAGTCGTTCACCAAGGCGATCGTCTCTGACCCCCACCACAAAGATGTCGCGTAACATCGTCGTTAGACTTGATCCGAAATTACAATCACGAGAAATTCTACGTAATCTGCAAGCAAATTCTGTGGCAGACTCATTGACCATTTGACGAGCTTCGTAAAACTAGCTGATGCGTTGTCACGCAATTCGATTGAGTTTCCACAGACAGAAGAAGAAACTGTATCTGAAACAACGATATGTGCAGTTTTGAAATGTTTACCTCTTAACCTTCAGCAAGTTGCAGAGGCAACAACAGCAGATCATGAACTGTCAACAGTGATAAGAGCAATTAACAACGATTGGATTGATCAATCTTGGAAAACATTCAAACCATACTATCAAATTCGCTACCAGCTTTCTTTGAAATGGAACAAAGGACTTTGTATTATTTGCAATGGGGATAGAACGGTGATTCCCGAGCCACTTCGGAAAGAGTTACTACACCAAGCTCACGAAGGTCACATTGGAGCTAACAAAATGAAATCACTTCTCCAACCTTTTACATATTGGCCTGGAATGGATAAGGCTATCGAAGAATTTTGCAGGCATTGCATGTTTTGCACCTTGCATTCTACACGAACTGACCAGAGCCCCATAAATCCAGTGGCTGAGAAGGAAACAGTTTCATGGAATAAAGTGGCAATAGAACTTACAGGACCATCTCAACTCCTTGAAGGAAAGACTCTATTGACAATCATTGATTTATACTCAAGATTTCCGGAAGTTTATGTCCTGCGGAATGGTAGTAGTGCCGAGGTAATCGCCAAACTTCAAGAACTTTTTGCTAGATGGGGCATGCCTGTGTATTTAGTGAGCGATAATGACAAATCATTCGTATCTGATGAATTCGAGAACTTTTTGCTAAAATGCAATATCATACATGTGAAATCCTCAGTTTATTTTCCTCAGTCAAATGGGACAATTGAAAGATTTCATCGAACGTTAAAAAGCAGGTTATCGCGCTTAAGATCTGAACATCCTAGATTACCCTTGCAAGAATTGATTTGGAAAGTTCTTTTCGATATTCGCAGTTCTCCAAACGAAATAACGAGAACAACTCCATTTTATCGGATGACTAACCGTAACATGCTCATTCCATTGCAAGCTATACGACATGACTCTACACCAACGAGAATCGTGAGCAGTAAACGATCACTAACAAATCTATATGCGAAACCACAGAACCAGTACCGGCATTACAAACCTGGGGACCAGGTACTACTGAGAAACGGAAAAGGGGCTAAGTATGATAAGGAGGGAGTGATCATGACAAAAATTGGGAATGCAACATATGATGTGAAATTAGAACGATCGCAACGGATAACAAGAATTAACCAGTATAACATGAAACCCCTGCACAAACGTGGTGGTGATCATACGGATCGATGGAATGCTGAAGAATGGTTAGATGACTACGAAACTTATCATTTAGTGCCAGTGAGTCAAGCTCAAAGGAGATCGGCAAACAGCGCGAATACGGTTCGCAGATATCCGCGGCGCCAAAGAAGACCAGTTGACAGATATGGGCAATCTGTCAGTCATTAATAGATAAGGGACATATTTCTTTTAGGCTTGTTAGGGAGTGTGACGATTGATATCTAAGTCCAGATTTCTGTGACTGCGAATGACAGTGGGAGTTAGGACATGGTTGGGATCTCTACATCTATGGCCTGGGTTTGGCAGCCTTCCTTATCGCAATCTTCTTTATTGTATTGACGTGATATGGCTTTTATGTGTTTGAGTTTGAAATTTGTAATGCGCGGCTACTGACAGTCGAGCCTGAACCTCCCAGGCGTACGGGTATGCATGCATGTAAACTGATAATAAATACCAATCCTTCCGTGACCAAACGACTCCTCATACGCAACACACCGGACATGAACTCAACTAATGAAGTATATGAAAATCTATCTATAGAGCCAACGAAGAACTTATTATTGATAACTTTTTTGAAGTCATGTCGAATAAACAATATTTTAAAACATCACGAAATGTAGCAAGATTTGCAACAATGTCAGTACAATACAAACTGCTATGGAGGAAGGTCAGCATCTCGACATTAGTCGACTCCAAGCAGTCTCTTTGTGACGCCGCAATGCTGCCGGATGCAGGGCACGCAGTATTCACTATGCGATTTAAAAATAGAGATTTCGTGGCCTGAAATGAGCTTGAATTATCTCATTTTCGTCACGTTTGTCACATTTGTTCCGACAACATCAGGATATGCATCAGTTATTTTGTGATAAGCCGGGATTTTCAAAAGCTTCATTTTCATGATACAGAAATAAGAACTTTGAATTGAAGTGATTTACGGAATCGAATTATGCTCTACATGGATTAATCAATATTTTGCATGCTGAAAATATTTGACTCTCCTCGATTGCTGTGACAAAGAGAAGAGAGAAAATGAATTGACCATAACTGAAACTATACAGTAAAACATTTATCATCGAGTAAGTATATCAGGTGGAGTGGTAACTCCGCATTTATTAAATCCCTAATGTGTATATAATTTCGATTTTATTAAATGAACTCGAGGGGATACAGGTGGCATTGTCACCAGATGTTAGATATGCAAATTTTTGTAGTTTTGCAGAAATTGCAACGGAATTGACTGATCATGATAATGCAGATGGAAATGATATTATTTTAAAGATCGTCCGTATCATGACAACCTTGGACAGGCAATGTTTGTTAAATTAGCAACTCGAGGAACTCTTATTGCTTTCATGCTCAACCTCAAGAGAATCTTGTTAAGCGAGATCATATCATAAGCAACCTGTCACTGGTAGAGCAAAATAACAGAATCAAGGACAATGGTTTCAATTAACTTTGAAAGATGTAAATGGGTCCACATCACTATTCAGATTCAAGAAATAAAACATGAATTCAGTGAATCATGAAATCATACCGGTGAAAATTGAATTAAAAACTTGAAATTTCAGTCAAGAAAGCACGAATAATATCGCGACTTTTTCATGAAGACTTCCATTATAATGCAACTCATGAAGTTCCATTGATAATCAGCTTAATTTCCGATTAGTTAGGATGGTTATTAGCAAATGTTCATTCCTTTTGATATCCAACTTGTTTCATACTAGTTATATAGGACAGTCATCTCGATAGTATATAAATTGGCAAATTTTGACTATCCTCAAAGGTGCTCAAATGATTTTTTGGACCACGGGAACGCAATCTCCGCAAAAAACTGAATCCTTTCATATAAATATATTCACTTTATACAGATACTTTTTTGAGTCGACACCATAGTGTAAGTGTATTAGGTAGAGTGGTAACTCCGCATTTATTAAATCCTCAATGTGTGTACACTTTCGATTTTATTAAATGAACTCAAGGGAGATACAGTCGGAATTGTTTCAAAATGTGAGATATATACATATTTATGCAGTTTTGAAGAAATTACAGCGGAATTGACTGATCATGATAGCATTGCAGAAGGAAATGATATTATCTTACAGATTTCCCGTGTCATGACAACCTTGGAGAGGTAATATTTGTTAAATTGGCAACTCGATGACCTGCACTATTGCTTTCATGAATTAGAAATATGAAATTTCAGCCAAGAATGCACCATAAAGTGTCGACTTTTTCATGAAGACTTCCATTATAAAACGGATCATGAAATTCCCTTGAAAATCAGCTTAATTTCCGCTTAGTTAGGATGATTATTAGCAAATATTCATTCCTCTTCATATCCAACTTGCCTCATACTACTTACATAGAGGAGTAATCTCGGTAGTATATAAATTGGCAAAATTTTGACTTTTTTAGAACTGCTCAAATAATGTTTTGGACCACGGGAACGTAATCTCCGTAAAAAACTGAAACTTGTGATATAAAAATTTTCACTGTATGCAGATACTTTTTTGAGTCGACACTCTACCTGCATATCCCTACTCTATGACATTTATTTTGACCGGAATTCACACATTACGGTGTACCGATCCGACAACCGGTGCACAGCCCTAGCAAGAACCCAACTGGAATGTGTGTAGGTACTCACTTAACCCTCAACACCATGTGATTTTCATTAAGGCATTTCCTATTAGTATGACAATAATTCATTGACTTTCGCATCTTCCTAAAAGTAAATGGATTCAAACGCGCTACGGTCCGGGTCCGTTTTTGTTGAAAGCATCACACCAAGCTCGACCCGGCCCACTTGCAAGTCTATGGGGCTATACGGGGTCATGAGTAAGCCAATTTAAGTTTCGAATGTGTATAATGTGCCCTATCTTGCACAAAACCTGCATGCTGAGGCAAAGGTAACGATCAGTTTAGCTAAACATGAAAATTCATGGAGAAGTTATAAATTTACATGTTGTTGCCACATATTTGAAGATATTAAAACTTGATCACTGCGATTTAAATGCATACTCCGGTCAGTTTTTGAAGCTAGTCCGTATCGATACCATATCATCAGTTCAATTGATTTAACTTAAATTCGTGTGATGATTGTATGAATAATATGCTTCATCTATTATTGTCGGCGCGCAGCCGCACCAAGCGAACCAGAGTAGTAAAGTTTAGACATTAAAGTGCTAAGTCTAGACATTAAAGTAATGTGAAGTGTCTCTCACATACACACAAGAATGAACGTGCTTTCAGACTTCATTTCCCACATGTGGGCGGAACACCAACTTCGTACTGTCGCCTTCACCGGGAATGGGATATTGATTTCAAATCATGAATTCTACCTTCACACAAGCAAATTTATTTATCCTGTTATCATGAGGGTAGAATCATTATCTCCATTGGCATTTAAGAACAGGTATCACGAAGCAAATCATGGACGAGGTTGTTTATTGAAAACTGAACTGACTGCATATGACACTGGTATTCCTCAATTTTGAGAAAGAAAGCATATATAATAATCCGATCGACTGAAACACTTTACCCATCACATTTTTTCATAGTTCATTTGAAAGAACCTTAATTGTGCAGATGTTTGATAAATGAATTTTGCAAATTGTGAAAAATAAAATAATTGTATTGTGCTTTTGAAATATATCGAGTCAGTTAATACATATCAAAAGATGGATCCGAGATAGCCGACTGATCCTAAATTTGGAAAAATCTCAGCAGATGATCATATCTCCCACTGCATCTACTCACGTTCAGCTTCTTGACATTCCGGTTGTTGATAACATCAAAATCCTCGGAATTCTTTGGACCAATATGTTGTTGTAGGACAATCATTTCAAAACCATACTCAAATTGCCTCCCAGGGACTGTATGTCGTGAGAATTTTGAAGTTTCACGTAATGAAATAATTTATACTTATCATAGTCTCACTACTTCTGTACTGCTGTACGCGTCACCGCTTCTTTGATGGCTGCCAGTCAAAATTTAAACTATCCTAGACACCTTCCAAAAGGGGCTGATCATATTATTTGTGGTAAACATTGTCGCTGTTCTAAATTTTCAAGTTTGTGTGATTTGCGCAAAAGCAGAGTTCTAGAATTTCTTTCAAAATGCAGCGGTCTTTTGCAAATCTGCTAGTACTTTTTAAGAAACTTGCTTTATTCATTGTGTTCTTGACAGTGCTATTGTGTATATAATAGATAACATGCACATCTTTATTTTGTAAATGCCATTTTTGCGATGGAATCATTTCAAGTAATTCCGAATAAACACTTAATTACTTAACAATTAAACGTATTAAGGTCTACTTGGCTTTCCCAGCATTACAAGATTGTGCTAAATCAAGGCATTTTTCAAAAAAGAGAATTGCATGCACGTTTTCCAATTCAGTAGACTAATACAATATTCAATTTCATTAACCGCAATTTCAAGTCAAATCTTAGACGATTAAAATGACCATTAGTCCGGCAGCCAGAACGAGTTTCTGTAGGGAACGAGGAAGAAAATGAGACTTTCACAGAGTGATGTACACCTACGTCTGCTACGAATCTGGACGTCTGCCGAGTTTTAATGAGTTCCTCTTCTTGTCAGACAGGATCAAAGGAAAACACATGTAAATCTAATGGGGAGCAGATTGCAGTCTTTGGCTAAAATGAATTTTCTATTTTTTCTCTGATTAAACGAAAAGTACTAAGCATAGGGTGTTCACATACTTGGTGTAAACATAGGGTGTACATCATTCTCTGAAAGTCTCATTTTCGGCCTCGTTCCCGTCAGAAACTCGTTCTGGCTGCCGGACTTCATGTTAAGTAATGGATTCTCACTTAAAAGTAAGTCAATTCTGCTGATGAAGTCGCATGTTGTTTATGAATTTTCATGCTTGGGTGATCCAAGTAGCCAATACATTTGCAAAACTAGAGGCCGACTTTAACAGCGAACTGATAAACATATAAAGAATCCAACAGCAATTATTGATCATCTGCATATCTGCAATTAGATATAAATCAGAAATTGTTTAAAATTGTACAAAAGTAACACAGAATATGAGATAAGCCTTGTTGAGGCTCTAAAAATCAAAGATCTAAATCTACACATTTATAAAATCATCGATGCGAATCAGTGTTGATAGCATGGTTGATAATTGTCTAAAAGTCTCAAAGCAATTTAAATTCATGAATAACTTTTCGAGTCTATCAAACTAATGTCACATGGAGAAGATGCAACCATAGAAATCTGATAACAAAATTGCAAATCACGTGCCTATACTTAAAAATTGCGTACCTAAAGAATGACGTTTTCTAGTGACTTTCAATGCATTTGACTGCAATAACTTACTCTGTTGTGAAATCTTCAAGATTAATTAATTACCGATACCTCTCTAGTGTACTTACTAAAATTATTCTCATTTTTTTTAAAAATATGTAATCATTTTGAAAAAAATTCTATACATAAACTGGAATTTACAACTTTTGGATGTTTCAGTGATAGTTCCTATGACAATCTACCAACATAAACACAATAGATCTAACTTAACTGATAATCAACAAATACCACGGCGTTCCACTAACCTAACCAAAAGGAAAAATCAGATTTCTATGAAGTGAGGTTGAAGTGTACAGTACGCAATATAGTGTGAGAGCTACCGACATTTTTCTTCCTAAATTCGCACACGAGATCGTTATTATTTTTAATTTGTAGATTGTCATCCAACATCAGAGAAACAACATTTCTAAACTTGTACTTCCAGTTGTCTTGCAAGTTACCAAACGTCAAACATCGCAAAAATGATCTAGCAAATGAGATTTGTCATTTTAATGATTATCATTGAGCATTTAAGACAGGCATCTTCCAGAATAGGCAAAATGTGAAATTCCTCATAGTCGGTAGCTTGACCGAATAGCTCTTGATCCCGGAAAGCCCAATGGGTCACTATGGTGACCCATCAAAATGATGATGTTCAACTCAAGGGCAAAAATCTCCACCAAAGACGATGAAAATTTAGAGCTTTTTGCACCTAAACCTTGCTACTGAGATGACAGTCAACATAATTTCAGAAAATATTGAATGAACATTCGATTCTTTTCATTTAAATCACTAAGAAAAACGTGGGCATCAAATTTTTTTCGCTTTCCAATGTGGATTTGAGGAGAGATTATTATTTTTATGTTACTTGCCATTTCGTAAAACTAGACTTGGCATGTAGACGAAGAATATCATTAAGAATGTAAATAAAAGGCGAACTTTCTACACCGAATCATTGCTGCAGGAGATGTTCCTAAATATTGATGGGTCGCCTGTGACCCATTGGGCTACGGTGTTAGAAAATGTTATTGTCATCATAGTAGAAAAAATTACTTTTTCGAGTTATAAAAAGTAATTTTATTGTGTTTGTGACTTTTTGATGCAAAAGCAACTTAGTACAAACTTTCATTAAAAAGTGTAGATCAAATTGATGCTCACAATGCAAGTAGGCCTACTGCCTCACAGCTTTTGAATTCAAACTGTTCAATGTTTTGTGACCAAATGATTAATTAACTGATAATTTAGTGTGCATCGTGACACATTTAATTGCTTCATGAAAGGAAGTGACTGCTTCCTCAGTTTCCATCACTGTTGAACAGCATTGATGGTGATATACGAAGATATTTGAGTAGTTTATGAGTAGTACATATATTTTTAGAATACTAAATCAACCACAAGTGGTGTAAGCATTGTAGAGCAGCAAGTCTTTTGTCATTTTAGTCACGAAGTATCATTCGAAGAAAAAGTCGAAAGAAAAAATTCGAAGAGCATCAACGCATTTTTTATTTTATCGAAATTTTTGGGGTTTCACTACCACGAAAGCCCATGCCCAAATTTTCACTTAGATGTTTCCAAATATCATTTCATTGAAGTCAGACTGAGCAAATAGGCAATTTTGGAAAGTCTCAATGATTTTCTATCATTTCTTATACCGGTTTCCGGGCTAAAGATAATGAAAACGTCATGACAGCCGATGCTATTGTTGCAGATAAACTAACAGACTGACATGATCACAAAATGATATTCACTGAATTTATTGTAGTCATAACACGCTCTATTTAACGAAGGCGTGAATTCAGCAGAGCATTGTGAATTGAGATGGACAATTCTTAGCTTCAGAATCGACTTCCTACTTCAATTGTATTCCGACAAGTGTGAACGGCATCCACACCACTTCCATTCTTGTCAATCGTTTTAGCTTCTAGCATACCCACAGAATTAAAGAGGTCGTCACTTCTTCTGTTTGACTAAGAAGGAAGCATTGGAACTTGTAACGCTAATGAAATGGCACAATCTGCTGACATAATGCCATAGCAATCGAACAATGAGCAGCCAGTTGAGCATTCAACACGCCAAAATGTGCGAAGTTTCAGTGATTTTATCAACCGGATCACACAGCAGAGACACAGACGATGTCAAGTTCTACAGGGAAGTTTGTGAAAGTTTTTTCGAGAGCCTGCTAACTTTTTAATAATGATTGGAAGGTCCAACATTATCGAGGAAACTTTTGCGCAATGATCTGAATTCTCCGAATCTGAAGGAATCGTGGCGATCGGGAGCATTTTGAAGGAATTCGCAGTAAACCGCAAGCGGCGCACGACTGTTTCTCCTATCTCTGCAAGGTATTAAAAATTTCTTTTTGCCCACTTAGTAAGTTCCTCGATGTGCCATCGTTTTGAATCAGTTTGCACTTCTAGCAAAGTGATACGGTTAAACAATCTAATTCTGTGAACATACCATTTTATCTCATTAGATTAGCGCTAATTATGAGCTGCTATGAATTGGTTCAATATCTATTCAACAAAGGTCCCATCTGTCAGCATTTATTTCAATTGACAAATATATCCATGGAAATCTGACTTTTCACTAATCGTATAGGTAAATGGGACTAGAATGGACATTGGTTGTTTGTTGATGGTCATCTAAATTGCTGAGACAGGCACCTATGTAGAAAAATTCAAGAAATATCTATGGATTGTGAAACACTTGGCAATTTTCGCACATCTTCTTTTATAGAAAAGAGACTTATCAGAATGCCATGAAATTTGAAACATATGATTGAGTTCAGAACATCAACTTCGATATAAAAGTTGAAGTGACTCACATGATTCAGTATTCGATATCTGAGAGCCTCTACAAAATAAGTAAAATCGCCAAAATTAAGTCAAAACATGAAATTTACTCATTTTGTAGAGGCTCTCAAACATCAAATGCTGAATCATGTGACTCACTTCAACTTTTATATCGAAGTTGATGTTCTGAGCTTAATCATGTTTCAAATTTCATGGCATTCTGATGAATAGTTTATTTTCTTCAACAGAAAATGTGCGAAGTGTTTCACAATCAATAGATATTTCTTGAATTTTACCATTGGATTGCAATTGGAATCTCTTAACCTTACCTAACCAAAAGTGAGTGGCTGTGACACTTAGGAATTTGACTTTTGTATTCAGCGTTTCAAGATCTACAAATCCATGCTATTAAGCCCTTTGTGCGCGAATTTAGGAAGAAAGCGTCAATAGCTCCCTTCCTATATAAACAAATAGAATTGTGCGATGTTTGACGCTCTGTAACTTGTAAGATGACTGGAAGTGCAACTTAAGAACTGTCGTTTTCCTGATGTTGGGTGACAATCGACAAATTAAACATGGTAAGAAGCTCGTGCGCGAGTTTAGGAAGAAAATGATAGTACCTATCGGACTATTATGTTTTTCGACGAAATGCTGGTTCTTTTTGTAGTCAGGAAATTAATAAGCCTATGTAGGCGCAATTACGTCCGACATTGATTATATTTCATATTGTGAATAATCTACAGCTGAATTTTAGGGAAAACACTCCACTTCCAATACGCAAATGCCGCTTAAAAAGTGCACTCTTAAATGAAAGTGATGACAAAATTCATTTCATTCATCAAAATCCAAAACCAAATAGACTAATAAGTGGAAATTCATTCTTTTGTCACTGTTTTGACGGAAGTAAAATTTCACCGCATCTATCAGGTATCAGATCGGAGTCGTGGGTATAGGCTCCTCATTTTGAGTGAATATCCACTGTTCACATCATGCTTTAATTGAATTATTCGGTGAAGGAGAACAATTTTTCATTGTCTATAACCGAGGAGGCGCAACGATGGTTGTAGCAGGAGTTGAAACTCAATGTCGCTGTTTATGGATGTATCCTTCCATGCAAGCGATCTCTGGCCAATTAATTTTTGATGACATTCATGTTGTAGACTACATTAATTCATTATGAGCTAATTTCCGCTGAGTCTCCAAGATAATTTCCGCGATTATACTATACTACAGTTTAAAAATGTTTCAGAATTATTGATCTAATTAGTTGCCATCATCAAACAATATATCAAGGCGCACATGACTTCTATTACTTACTTCAGACTCCGCCACTACAATTATCTGCAGATATGCGTAACAGGGATTTCCTCAAACAAATTCAATTATTTTAATTTGTCTTTCAGGTATTTTACGACAGCCGAGACATGGAGGCTAAAATCGAAATATGATATGCTTCTAAATTCTGAGTGAAATGTGCTACACCGTAAACTCTAGGGCACGAAATTTCGCTTGAATTAGGCAAGAAATTTATGCATCAATTCTAACCAACACAAAGCAGGAGTAGGCACGAAGTTCACAGTGCCGAGTTCGTGCCCATTGATTTTTCCTTCGATTTCATTGGATAAACAAACATTTGGTTTGGTGCCTATTAGTGCATAGTGGCGCCTACTGGTGCCTCGAGGCACTAGAAAAGCACTAACTAGGCGCTAGCTGGCACGAAATTTCGGTTTCGTACCTAAGTTAGTGCCCTTCAGTTTACAGTGTAACGAGTATTTTCTTGCAGAATTGCAATGAATAGCATTGGATGCACAATTGTGAGTACGATATATATGATTTTTGTGTGCGTGTTTCAAGAAATCATCTTTCAATTTTTTAAATTAGATAAAATAGGTTTTTCTTGTGATGCTTGATCAATTTGGCAGTTCCAAAAAAGTCAATAAGTCTCCATAAGCTTCCAGAAATGACCCGAGAAATGACTACAAAGGTAAAAACAATTCATTTTTCTATATGCATCAAATTACTCTGGTCAATATGATATAAAACCCTTTCCATCGTAAACGTTGTTTGAATTGAAAGTTATGCATTGAGATTGCCTCTTCATCGTGCATTGTTGCAACTCTACTTTTGATCCTGAGGATGAATTATAGAGTTAAATTAGAAAATGAAATTAAATTTTCCAAACAAACATTTGTGTAGAAATAGAAATACAGAACTTCATGTTCGCTTTAAATGTTGAATTGCGCGACGTGTTTCGTCTGCTTGCAGTTAGATGATACAGAAGAATAATCAAAGATGAAATGGATGAAAAAGATGAAACTATAAGGCAGATCAGTTGAAATGCACAGGACGGGAGATCACACCGAGGTTAGTTTGTGGTCGCCTAGTTGGTCGCCCTTAGTTGTGATCAATGAAATCACGATTTACATATAAGATACGCAACTAGCACATTAGGTTAAATTTCGACGGGTATTCATGAAATACTACTGAGGATGTAATTCAATATCCAATTATTGGAATAATACCGGTTGATAGAGCGATTTATTTTCAAGCGGGTGTACCTAGGTGTGGACTCAATCTTGAATTCATATATTCGTGCTTTTTGACCGTATAGGTTTAGTCAGAGATACCTCGAGAAAGATAAGGCACGAAAATGCGAACAATAGAATTTATTCATTGCCAACATATCGGACTTCGTCCTTTGTCAAGGCAAATGCAAATACTTTTCATCTTCACCCATTACGTGAACTATAATTTGAAACTAGACCCTCAATTCGTGTAACTCGTCATTCAACTTCCTTGCACCGTCCATATTTTTGCCAAAGATATGAAATGGAATTGTCATGTCGATTACATCATTAAGAATGCTTGTAAACGAATCTTTATGGTTCGGAATCTTCGGACATAACTTTGTCCAATCATTTGATGATTAACGGCGGGTTGAGCGCCGTATCTTCAGAATCATTGGTGTTTCTATTGACTCCAACGTATATTTTGACTGTGTAAGTGTGCGTTCTTGTGAAAAGCTTTTCGCCAACATAGTGTCTCACCCTGATCACCCATTGCGTGAACTATTTGAAATTAGACCCTCAATTCGTGTAACTCGTCATTCAAGTTCCTTGTATCCTCCATTTTGTAAAACGAAACGCTTTGGCTCCTCTTTCGTAAAATACTCGAAGTAAAATACTTTTTTTAAACATATCTACGATCATTGTCAACTACCATAGAAATTTTATCTTCAGTCTTTTATATATTGGCGCAGTAACTTTGTAATGTTCTCATGGAATTGCATGTTTGAGACAATATAGAACATTCTATTCTACTATTCTATTCTATTACTCGCATTTGTCTTTAAAAGCTCCCAAATGAAAAGTCACATTGCTACGTCCATCCGTGGATCAATGAGGCAATTCAATAGATTCACTGTTCTTGAGATTTTCATTCACTTAAGTCTGAGCTGCACAGCTGTAATGAGGAGAAGATACATCTTGCTGACAAAATGTGATTCGATTTGACCGTTTTCGAAAGGGTTCGGAAGGGTTGTATGTAACCTTAATATCGAAATGGCACATCACAGAATTAGACAACTTGCTCCCTCTCGCATGGATAATTCGTGTATCGCTTGCTATTGGAAATGGCAAACAATAAGCTGTCAGCAGAGGACACAAGAGCCAGTGAGTGAGGCGTGCGTGCTGTGATATCACTTCGCACACACCAAAACACAGATCGCTGAGTGTCTAACATTCGATTCAATGTATGCACTACACAGTGAGTAATGCTAAGAAGAGGATGGTGGAATCATCAGGTGAACTAATTTTCGTGCGCCTGCCATTTTTTTAATAATCATCGGAAGGGCCAACATTATGGAGAAAACTTATGCGCAATGATCTGAATTCTTCGAATCTGAAGGAATTTTGGCAATCGATCACTTTGATGGAACTCAGCAATCCGCAAGCGACGCACGACTCTTTTTCTTATCTCTGCAAGGTATTAGGAATTCCTTTTTTTGCCAACTTACTAAGTTCCTCGATGTGCCGTGGATTTCGAATTAATCACACTTCTAGCAAAGCGAAGCAGATAAGCAAGATATTTAATTCTACACATGCACCACATTGCATCAGGATGATTATCTTGAAGTTTCTCATTTTGCACATGGGGATTCTCTGTTGCTTGAAAGTGAACATAATGTAGTTTCACCATGCCATTTACATTTAAGGTCACTTCTCTAGATATTAAGTGTGTACAAGGCACCGTTCTGCTGGTGATTACTAATTACTCACTGGGAAATAGCAACTTTTCAACAAGAATGCTTGAATCTGCTCACAACTCAACCTTGAAACGATGCTGTGATTGCATCAAGTTAGACGGTGGGCAAGTCAAAGACAAATTTGAAACCTGTGACTAGTGTTGGCATTTTTCATGAAAAGTATTTTGAAAATTTTTATTTTGAAATTTTTCTAAAAAATGAAAAATAGATGAAAATTTTGAGGAACCGTAAATTTATTTCAAAAAAATTCCAACGGTCATTCCTATTGATAATCGTGCTCATCAGACTGACACATGTCCTCCAATATCATTTCTCCTCTTCAAGATCTGCCCCATCCCGAAGCCTGTTTTCCTAGCATTCATAGCAATGTTCATTAACTTTCTAACTGTTTGATGACTCATTCTGTTCCTTCTTTTGTTGTGAAAAATATCCTTGGAGGATGAATTACTTCTCGACAGAGGCTGATGCTGGTGAGATCGAGAGGAGACGCGTGGCAATAGCGAACATCGGAGATTTGACATGGAAAGCGTGCCGCCATCGTTGAGGGGGGAGTTTTTCTCGCAACTCCAAGACCGTATTAATCATTTGTTCATCCTTTCCAAAACCGATCAACAAAAATTTGGGTTCAAAGTTTCCCGTCTTCGGACGTAAGGCAGCTAATTCTGCAATAAGAGTCAATTGCATCTCTTCTGATGTTGCTCATCAAAGCAAGGGTGACGCACTCATCGACTAGGTACACCATGACATGAAAACACATTACTTAAACGAGAGAAAAATGTAATTTGTGCACATCAACGCTCCTAATTTTAAAACCACTGACCCAATTGACTTCATATTTGAATACTGACGAATCAGGGCGTGAGGATGATTTCCCCTGTTCATGCTTCCTAAAAATTCTCTGCAAGTAAAAAGTCAAGAAATTTTATTTAATTTTATCGTCTTACTAATTTGTCATTGAGATTTATTTATATTTTTCATGAAAAATTCTAATTGAAAAATTTCATGCTTTTCATTGTGACCAACACTACTTGTGACAATTCTGAGCGTTTGGTGATGCAATTTACTTGACCTCGCTGTAGCTATTGCTCACAAGAAATTTATTGAAGGAAGAAAGGAAAATTTGATGTTTTACACTATTTTTTCCATCACATCTATTAGTGTTAGGAAATGATGGCATTAAGATGATAGCAAAGTTAATGACAAGTCTCATACATCTAGCGTTTTTTGCATCACCCGGTCTATGTGACAAATGAAGAATCAATTGATATCAATAGAAATTGAACAACAAAAGAGATGAGTGAGCACTTAGAGATGGGCATTTAAGACACAGGGAAACAGAGCAGAGATAGTAGGCACAAAAAATGACACAAAAAGACAGAAAATCCTCGCATAAAGATTAGAAATCT
This sequence comes from Prostheceraeus crozeri, assembly GCA_907163375.1. NCBI lineage: Eukaryota > Metazoa > Platyhelminthes > Polycladida > Euryleptidae > Prostheceraeus > Prostheceraeus crozeri. Next base: position 16,795 of record CAJQUW010003353.1, on the reverse strand, counting down.
ATAAGAAAGTGCTTAGACTTCCAGTGAGATCCTGACAAAAGGAGCTTGAGAATCTTTATCCCATCCATTTATGCAATGCCGACAACTGTAAGCTAGCACGGAAAGCTGGAACGTTGATCACAAGAAAAAGACAACCTAAATTTTGTCAAAGTTCAATAGATTCTCGCGCATTCAATTCATGCTCCGCAACTTGCATGTAGCTCAGCTTTTTCAAAACTTGCATGCAGTTCAACCTTTCGATGGGCATGGTGTGGAATCCGACCCAATAAAGAATTCGAACTGGAATTTTTTACTAGAAATATTTTGACGATGCATTCGGAATTCCATAACTTCTTATTTTATGCATTTCTTACATACTATATCCAGATTCATTGTACATTATCCACAGCAATGCTTTAATGCATCGAGGGTCATGGGGTGGATTCTACCCCAGCGTGCAGTGCAGGCTGTGGTATGATTGGATGTGACTTTCCTTTTGACAGACCGGCAAAAATATTACCAATGTTCAAGGAGCCTCTATTTTTCCCTTAACCCTATGTCTGCGAGAGCTGATGTCGAATTAGCACTTATCCATGCGACATTCGGACAATGCCGAACCTTGCAGAAATGCGCACTGATGATATGGCGATAATGGTCGGAAATGGCCCAATCCACAACTACGAGAAGGTACGAGAAATTCTCCTCGACAGTGAAATGGTGATGTTCTCGGCGGACATCAAATCTCTCTTCACAAACGCAGCGGTGGAGGAGACCATAGATATCATATGTGATTCCTGGTATCGCTCGCGGCGAGGTCCTCCAATGCTTGGCAAGACAGTCATCATAGAAGACAACCTACATCTACTGCTGCAGTCGGTCACAAGGAACGTGCAGTTCGAATTTAACAAGTGTCTGTGCCAACAATCAGATGGACTGGCTATGGGACGCCCCCTCAGTGGCTGATTTGCTGACATCTTCGTTGGCTACCAGGAGCAACACATTCTAGCTTCAAGACTCAAGCGACACAAGTTATGCTCTTATCATCGATATGTGGACGACATTCACGTGATCATCAAGAGGGGATATCGTGACATCTTTATCAACGACCTTTCAATGATGCATCCGGCTCTCGAGTTCACCTTTGAGGACGGTACTCACTTCCTTGATGTTCATCTTCATCCAGACAGTAACTCTATCACGACGTCAATCTTCAGAAAGTCTTCGTTCACTGGACTATACCTCAACTACAACGCCTTTTGTCCCAAGGGGTACAAGGTCAGTTTAGTGAAAAATCTCTACGAACGCGCTCAAAGACTGTGTAGTCCTCAGCACAATGATGCAGAGGCGAGTTTTTTGAGGTGCACCTTGAGTCAAAACGGTTGCCCCAATTGGTTCATCGATAAGTTCAGCCAAAGACCTGCACCTATGACTCCTATTCTTACCGCAAGCAAGAAAGTCATCCGGTTTGGTGTTCAGTTTCTTGATCAGTCCACCATAGAAGAAATGAGAAGCATCAAGAGGATAATCGAGTGAGCACATCCCTACATCAACGCAATCCCCTGGTATCGCACAACGAAACTGGCTACGAACGCGCTGAAAGATTCGATCCCGACAACTCAGAAACCCCTCGTCGCATATTCATACCGCTGCGCTTGCGAAGCAAGCTACGTGGGGAAGACGAAGCGATGTCCCGACAAGCGTGTTCGCGAGCACATTCCCAAGTGGTGTGAAGAGGGTAAACAAAGGCCAAGATCCAAGCAAGTGCCTTCATCGGCAATAACTCAGCATCACCTGATCTTCAGCCAAATGCCATCAAGAGCCTCATTCAAGGTGCGGAGGCAATGCCGTAGCCAGTTGAAACTTCGCATCTAAGAAGCAGTGTGTATACTCGTAAGACTCGAGAATCCTTCTCTTTGTGTACACCACATTTGTTTATTGCTGTGACTCAATACCTCCACTCAACCTCTATTTTCTTTTTACTTTATTCTATCATTACTTTTGACCTGTGCTTTGAGTAGAAGTTGCTATGCCTTTATTTTTTGTGACCTTCATGTATTCCTGTTTGCGTCAGACATAATGATCATGCCATTTTGATTTGTGTTCGTAAGCGTAATCCGTCCGTTGTGATCATTGTAGCTTTCATTCTGTCGTTTACCCTCAAAGAGACAGCGTGCGCAGGGAATAAAGAATAATTGTATGAGCTTCTGGCTTTTCAGTACATTACAAAAGTCTTTTGAATTTTTAAATTTTAGCATTCTAGCCATCTCATGAGGTTGCTTGCAATTAAAATCATCAGAAGCTATTGATATCCTGCTTTAGGCCTTTATATTCCACAGAAGCAATGAAATGGAAACCAACAAAGTGGAAGTGTTCTGAAATCTCATTATGCGCTTCATGACAGGCAATAATTTATACGATCACAAATCGTTAAGTGAACTGCGACATCAAACAGAACCACCATTAGACACCAAGATAAAACAGGAAAATTAAGTGGCACGTGCCTATTAAAGGAATTTCCCGTAAAAGCCATTATCAGTGACTCATAAACAGCGCTACAAATATGCCACGTGGACGACGATGGTGTGCGGTAGTTGCTTATCGGACCCGGACTCAGACTTGGACTCGATCGAAAAAATCGGCCAAATTCTTAGTAATGGCAACAACACTGAAGATCAATTTTGCAACTCACTCGCTCAGCTGCTCATCGACACCGATTTCGACCGCATTCGCTCATGGCTGATTCACTTTCAACGTCCCACACTCGGGGGGGACGTTTCGAAAATTCATTTCGAAAATCGTTAACTCTAGCCGATCACTCACCTTAAAAGATTGCGACTTTTAAGAATAACAGTATGTTTGACTCATTGATCGCTGGACTAAAGTATTAAAGTACTACGAAGATACCAATTAAAAAAGATTGTCGCTCACATGACACCCATTGATCTTATACACGTATGTCACATTTATAACGAATAACGCAGAAAACTGAATTTAACATTGAAGAAGCAACTTCTCGAACGTGTTTGCTCACGAATAATAAATTAAGTCCCAGATCAACAACTGAAAATTATTTCTAAGAAATCACTTCTCTCTAGGTTTGCTTAGAGAAAAATTGAAAATTGAAAATGTTGCTTAGTGACGCTACCTTTGGCACTAAATAAGGTTGCATGCATTTTAAGAAATCAAGCCTCGTGCAACTGCTGCCGTCCACGAAACATTCGAGATAAGACTATTTTTTTTACGAATCATGTATGTAGAATGTCGATGCTGAACAGAATCGCTCTTCACATGACACCTCCCTTTGTGGATACAGGAAAATAGATTATGTATAAGAGATGTTTCCGTTACTCTGCCTGATTTACGAGTAGGTGAGACTCAAAGACAAATCCATTGAAACAATGGAAGCACACAAATTTTATGGGAAAGCTCTACAGAAAATCTGACATGAGAATTCAAACTATCTATGAAAGAGTATATATTACCTTTCAAATGACGGCCTAAATCGTCGGCGGACATTAGATCACTATGATGGCACCAGCAGTCTGGACTTCAGCGGGCGTAATTCAGAACTTTGTTATCTTTATCTTCAGATAATATTATTTATTAATTCAGATAATATCTTTATCTATAACTTTAGATGCAAATGCAATTGTTAACTATAATGACCGATAGCCGAGGGATCAAGATTATGGATTCGATATAGAGTACTTATTTCGAATAAGAGGAAAAAAGGACGGAGTGCTTTCTTTTTCTTTTGGTATGAAAATAAGCTACTCTGTCTTACTTACAGCATGCTTGCCATTTGAAAGCAGTGCTATACTTCCTCCTGAAAAATGAAGCATCGGTGAGGAACATAGAGTTCAGTTATCTAGATATATCCGCAATTTGTCTCAAATTAGGTCATTATCAATGTTTGGCATGATGTGCACTCATCTTTAGTGTCTACACGGGATTTCATAGATTTTATCATGAATGACCTTTGCAAAACATAAGTTACAAAGGTCTCAGTTCGAAACTTGATATCGATGCGTCAACTGCACATAAGCTGAACGATAAGTTCTTTTCCTCTTTCTCCTCTGGTGATTTGCATGAGTTCTTTGATAGTCGAAAGATGGTTACCTCTAATTTCTCCAGTATTGATGAAGTACAAATTGCTTCTATGATTCGGCAATCCAAATCAAATTCAATCGGTCCTGATGGTTTGCCGGGGTACTTCTTCCGATTGTTTGTCGATGAATTATCAGCTCCTCTTACTGATATCTTCAATCGCTGTTTACAGTCAGGTGTTTTCCCTATTTCTGGAAATCCGCCAATATTCTTCCCTTACCCAAAGGCAAAGATGATCATCGTCCTATTTCAATCCTTCCCTTCCTAAGCAAAATCATGGAAAAGCTCATCAGAGATCGGATTCTCCTTCCCTCACTAAATCATCAGTTCGACTCTCGCCAATTTGGCTTTATCCCAAGACCTTTCGGTGGTTGCACGAATTTGCTTCTTGCAATAAGGCTTACAGTCTTACAGCATATTTCCATTAACCCCTCTCATCATGCTCGACTCATTGCCATCGACTTCCGAAAGGTTTTCGATTCCGTTAGTCACGCTACCCTTTTGCAATCCCTCATTAATAACTTCGGATGCGATCCTTTTGTTTTTCGGTATATTCAGAGCTTTTTGTCAAATAGGTTCCAGCGTGTCCATTTGGCTGACATGGTTGCCCCTTGGAGGCAGGTTACCAGTGGCGTCCCGCAGGGTTCCGTCCTGGGACCCTTTCTTTTTGTTACATTGATTGACGACCTTCCTCATTTACCTGAAACTAAAGTTATTGCGTATGCTGATGACATTACCCTCATTAATTTGAGTAATGAGGATACGGACACTTTTCAGAGAGCTGTTAATATCTTCAGCAATTGGGCTTCCTCAAAAAAGCTTTCGATTAATGTTGATAAGACCAAGTGTATGACCGCTACTCGGAATAATTGTAATCCTATGACTTTTTCTGTTGTTGTAAATAGCACCATCATTGAAGAACGGAAATGCATCAAGACTGCCTAGGCAGTGACCAAGCGTCTGGACGCGAAACGTTTGCCGATTTTACTTGTATTATATTTTCATTTAAACATTTGTTTGTATTCGGCATTATACATATTTCGGGAGAGATTTGTGACGTTTTTCTTTTTATACATTATGCGCCTCCCGCCTCAAGCCATTACATATGCTCACTTTTCTCATGACGCCAAATAGTACGTTCAGTTCGGTCACTTGTATAATAAATGTTGTCGAATGCTGTCCATCGTCAAGCGCCTCAGAAGAAATTGCAACCCTGGTTTTGTTATTTGGCAGGCCTATGTTGGTCTTGTGTATAGCCACATGGTGTTTTGCTGGCCTGTCATCTGCGATATTTCCGTGAGCAACTTTAAAAAGCTCGAACGTTTGGATCGTGTAGCTCAAAATTGGGCTAATATGAAGAACATTCTCAGCTTGCAAAGCAGACTTGATAAAAGCTGCGTCAAAATTGTCAAGAAAATTTCTTGCATGAAAGAGGAACATCCTTTGTCTGTGCTTTTTGATGTCAGGAGAAGTGAGCGTGGCATGAGGAGTTCAAGAATTTCGCGGCCTTTAAACAGGCGTCTGGTTATGTACCATAAAAGTTTTGCTAAGTTTTCTGTACACTCCTGATATTGCTTTGATGCCATTTTATGTCATTACCGCCCTTTGTTATTGACAATAAAGACTTATTATTATTATTATATTGTCAGAACTCACAAGCTATGACTTTCACTGCAAATGCCGATAGCGGGGGGGAGTAATTTTGTTGATATTTAAATACGCTTGAGTCTTTGTTCTTAATGCACATTGGGGATACAACTAATGCTGAGTTGCTACCCTGCCCAATATGCTTACTCTGTGCTTGTGTGGAGACAACAGACTTTGCAATAGCATTCGGAGATGGACTCCCGATGTAATAACATGCCAATTATTGATATTTTGACATTTATGTAAACGCACGTGTATTTTAAATGTTATATCCTTTTCATGTGTAGGCCTACAGCCATAGAGTAAGTATATTAGGTAGAGTGGTAACTCCGCATTTATTAAATCCTCAATGTCTATACACTTTCGATTTTATTAAATGAACTCAAGGGAGATACAGTCGGAATTGTTTCAAAATGTGAGATATATACATATTTATGCAGTTTTGAAGAAATTACAGCGGAATTGACTGATCATGATAGCATTGCAGAAGGAAATGATATTATCTTGCAGATTGTCCGTATCATGACAGCCTTGGAGAGGTAGTATTTGTTAAATTGGCAACTCGATGACCTGCTATTGCTTTCATGAATTAGAAATATGAAATTTCAGCTAGGAAAGCACAATAAGATGTCGACCTCTTCATGAAGACTTCCATTATAAAACGGATCATGAAATTCCCTTGATAATCAGCTTAATTTCCGTTTAGTTAGGATGCTTATTGGCAAATATCCATTCATTTTGATATCCAACTTGTTGCATACTACTTACATAGAGGAGTCATCTCGGTAGTACATAAATTGGCAAAATTTTAAGTAATTTAAAACTGCTCAATTAATTTTTTGGACAACGGGAACGTAATCTCAGTAAAAAACTGAAATTTGTGATATAAAAATTTTCACTGTATACAGATATTTTTTTGAGTCGACACTCTACCTATATATATCCCTATCTATGCTTACAGTGATGAATATCGGCAAGTTATCTCAGCGAAAATTTGTAGCAATTTTTGATGCGCTTGATTGGGTAATAATTATTTTTTACAAGCACAATGTACGGCTTAAAGAAAATTGCATTTCTACCACTAAAAGTAGAAATAATATGCTATTTATCTTTTCTCTTTTGAATTCTTTCGTGACATCATCAGCAATCGTCAGTTTTGCTAGCTTCATGACGTCACGCTAGCCTTTCGATGACTGGTTTACATTCTCATGCTAGTAGTGGTAGACCTTGAACACTTTGAGCCAGCCATTATTCAAAGTTGCGTCACGACCAACACGCATTATGATCCCGCATCCATTCGACCTCGTGAAAACCGACGACCGCACAGAAACACTGTTAGACTAGCAAATCACTAACATTGTCATTCGCCCATTGAAATTTGCATGCCACTAACAGCTCACTATCTAACACTGTTTCTGTGCGGTCACCCCAGACATTGTATTGAATTCGTTCATCGATCCTTCAAGGTCGTCTGGAATCGTAATTAATGATTTGTGATTGAAGATGTCTTGGCTAGTCATATATAATATTTAATGGTTGAGGAAGAGCCAAGGTTTTAATGATGTTGTACTTTAATTATGATATGATTAATTTCGGTTGCTATTCGGCAACCATCATCAGATAGAAGGAATTAAACATAAACATAGACGTAAAAGTCATGAATTCAAATTTCGCATTAACATAGGAAATAAGGGAGTAGACAAGAAATCTAGTAAAAAGTAAAAACTATGTTAACAAATTTCATCACTACCCAAACACAGTCGAGCGAAGTTATATGACAAAAAATTCGAATATGCCACATTTCTATCATCTGATTAAAACACACAAAAATGATACAGACCTGAAAATTCGACCCATTGTTTCCAACATCAATGGACCCACATCGAAAATGTCATGGCTCCTATCAAAACTGTTACACCATTATTGAAACAAATCCCATCGCATCTTAAATCAAGTAAAGAGTTGATTGAAAGTATCAAAACCTTGAATCATACTAGACATTATTTTCCATGCAGTTATGATGTCGTGAGCATGTACACCAGCATCCCTATCAACGATGCTATAGATGTGATCATTGAAAAATTAGAACAAAATAGCATAACCGAACTGAAAGGAATACGCATTAACCAGATCCAACTTCTACTCACAGTAACTCTAAATAACACGTTCTTCGAGTTCAATGGGAAGATATTCCAACAAATCAAAGGACCTCCAATGGGTTCTTCGCTATCAGGACTTATGGCAATCGTGTTTATGGACGTCATTAAAAGATCAGCTTTGCGAATGATGAATTACACACCTCTTTTTAAAAGATATGTAGATGACTGTCTTGCTCTCCTCACCGACAAAGATGAGGCAATGTAATTTTTGAGATTTTTGAACGATCAACATCCATGCATTAAATTTGAAATCGAACTCCCTACAAACAACGATAACAGCATAAGTCTTTTGGATTTCTCAGTTACGCTAAATACCCAAGATCATCCACATTTTGAATTTTATAAGAAACCCGCTAGAAAAAATTTATTCGTGCACAGTAACTCACATATACCTACTCGTATAAAACAATTCTTCATAAGGAATGAAAATAAAAGAATAACAGAACGTTGCTCGGATATGATAACGAAGCGGAAACATGTGAGTAAGTTCAATGAAATTCTTCAGAAACATGGTTATTCAAATGAAATGATTACGAACAGTAAACGGTTGAAACGAAGAAACAAGCAGAGAGATGAAAATCCATCATACTTTCACTTTCAATTTCCTTTCGTATCTGACAGAATCGATAAACAGCTGAAAAATGTCTTCCAAAGAGAAAATATCAAAATGCGAATTACAAGAAAAAATTACACACTACGAAGCGCCTTATCTAACAATAGAACAATGAAAACATGCAACATACAAAATTGTCCAATAAATGATAACAAAATCTGCTGTCGCAAGAATGTGATCTACCAACTTACTTGTGAGAAATGCAATGGATTTTACATCGGAAGCACCATCAGAGAACTACACATCAGATGCAGAGAACATATGAACAATACTAACTTGTCACTAAACAAACATCTTCGATTATGTAAAACTTACAACTTTTCAACTACCATTCTTGCCTATGACCGAGATGAAGCCAATTTACGCCTACGAGAACTAAAACCAATGATTAACAACAAAATGGAATTAGAATACTACAAAGACTTCCTCTTCATTTAGTGATTCGATCTTTTCTAAATCTCACCATAAGTCATTAAGTCATTTTTCACATTACATTCCTTTTCTACTTTTGTATGCATATTATGTATTTTGTATATTTTGATAATGATAATTCTAGTCAGATCAATTACTATTGCTATTGGTAAAATGTAGTCCAATACTATCTGTCGCATATTTCTATTCCTCCTTTTCTCTACTGAAATTTGTTAACATAGTTTTTACTTTTTACTAGATTTCTTGTCTACTCCCTTATTTCCTATGTTAATGTGAAATTTGAATTCATGACTTTTACGTCTATGTTTATGTTTAATTCCTTCTATCTGATGATGGTTGCCGAATAGCAACCGAAATTAATCATATCATAATTAAAGTACAACATCATTAAAACCTTGGCTCTTCCTCAACCATTAAATTTTATTAATGATTTGTTTTGCATTGGTGTGTGACTTGATGCAAGTTTTGCAGAATGTCGCATAAGTCACTTAGAACACAGCTCATTCCATCCATTATCAAATGATTCTCTGATGATCAGATTGTCGGATGCTTCGACAGATGATTTAGGATGAACTTTGTAGTTCGATACCATTTTGACTGGTGGAGTATTTTGGCAATTTGTTCTTCATTTCTGTCAATGCTTTTTATTTATATAATGGAAAACTTATTTTCCGATAAATGCTTGCAAGTTCATTTGAATTTCTTTCATTCAGCAAAATCATCTAAATAAACAGTGTACGATAATCCGGATACTTTTCTATTTAACTCTTCGACTTCGAAAATTTTACATTTATGCATTTGACAAGAACGCCAGGACGGTATTGTCGGAAGCTGAATTACTAACATAATAAGAAATAAAACAGAAACAAGGCTTGTTTCTTACAAAATCAATAATTCAACGCGCTGCTGAGATCTTATCAACCTCATTTTCCCTTTACTTTCGGAAGAGTATCATCATTGCGACGTTTAACCAATAGAGTAAGTAATCACCATCATACTCCGCATTCCGCCCCACAAATAGTGCGTCTTTGTCTGCTTTTTTTAATTTGTAGACAGCTATTCTGGTTCACGACAACGAGGAAGGGCTACAATAGCTCATGCGACTTAATTATCTAAAATAAAAGTAACACATAATTGTATCAAATCCATTGAGTAGGTATGCTAGGTAGAGTGGTAACTCCGCATTGATTTAATCCCCAATGTGTATACACTTTCGATTTTATTTAATGAACTCGAGGGGGATACAGTCGGAATTGTTTCAAAATGTGAATTATGCAAATTTTTGCAGTTTTGAAGAAATTACAAACGGAATTGACTGATCATCACAGTAATGCAGAAGGAAATGATATTATTCTACAGATCGCCCGTGTCATGACAACCTTGGATGGATAATGTTTGTTTAATTAGCAACTCGATGACCTGCTATTACTTTCATACTCAACCTCAAGAGTGTTTTCTTAAGCGTGATCATATCAGAGGCAGCCTGCCACTGGTAGAGAAAAATAACAGAATCAAAGACAATAATTTCAATTAACTTTGAAGGATGTAAATATGGGTCCATATAACCATACAGATTCAAGAAATGAAACATGAATTCAGTGAATCATGAATTCATGCTGATGAAAATTGAATTAAAAACATGAAATTTCAGCCACGACAGTACAATAATATTTCGACTTTTTCATGAAGACTTCCATTATAATGCCGTTCATTAGATTTCCTTGATCATCAGCATAATTTCCGCTTTGTTACGATACTTGTTAGCGAATGTTCATTCCTTTTGACATCCAACTTGTTTCATACTAGTTATAACGGTGCGTCATGTCGGTGGTATTTAAATTGGCAAAAATTTAGCTTTTTCAAAACTGCTCAAATAATTTTTTGGACAGCAGGAACGTAATCTACGCAAAAAACTGAATCTTTTCATATAAAAATTTCATTATATACAGATACTTTTTTGAGTCGACACTCTACCGACATGTACATGTACTTACTCTATGATAAAATCCTTCTTTGGATGGAACTTTCTTAGTTTCCTAATAATACAGGCTTTTGTAATGCTTCTTTGGATGCGTAGTAAACATAGAAATCCCATGACAAGGAACTTTCGTGCACAAATCCCAAAAGCGTGACCACAGGTGCCGGAGCGAGCTTAGGTGACAGGAATGTTGGAGCAGGGCACATATCGAAGGCGAAAATGAATTTCCGATTCTGACTTTGGGCCTTGAATAAAGATTCCACACCTGGCTTGTCAGTCTTTTACGAATCCGTCTCCACAGCCCTCCTCAAATTTCACTGCAACAGTTAAAATGATCACGAAGTTAGTAATATCGAATCATGTTTGCTTTTCTGAGAGACCTCTTTTCACGATTATCTACAATAACGGATTGTGACAGCCCGTTCTTGAAAGTGATTGAATGTACTGAAGAAGGTATACACAATCTGCAATGTATTGACCGATTTTAGACGTTTATTGCGTTAATTATACTATAAATATTATACTATAAATGACTGGGCAGAAAAGAATTATTTGAAATTAAATTTGTCAAAAACAAAATGTGTTTGTATAAGAAAGAAAAACTTTGAGATGTATTTTCCTTTCCCTTTTGAAATTGTCAGCGAATGCAAATTACTTGGTGTTGTGTGGAATGAAACTTTAAAATGGGATTCCCATTTCAGTTTATTGCTAAAAAGATGCTCAAAACGTCTATATTTGTTGAAAATCTTGAAGGATGTTCTACAACATGACGAATTGTGGTTGACTTTCCACATACAGGACAGTTTAGTTCTTTTAAACATGTTTTCAGTTCTTTTTATCCCTGTTTGCGTTTATGTTCATCCGATACTATTCTCTTTACTAAGGCTAAATTGTAAGGCATCTTCCGCAGATTATGTTTTGGATACACCGAATTAATTAGCCTAATTACATTTTATTTATTGTTATTAAATATAAATTGATTATTTTTTTGTCGATAATTTAATGCAGTCCGGGGTTCCAATAGAATCCGGGCTGAATTAGAAGACCTGTGATAATCTCTCTATATCTTGCTAGATCATGCACTCATCGAATTTGATTTTTACATTGATTTGTTAATATTGGTCTGACTGCTTTCTCCTCTCGCCATCAAAACTTCAATTCACAAACGAAATGGCGCCTGATTATCCAGTAAATATTTCTCATTTGCGGTATACCGTATAATGAGCATTTTGATAACTTGGACAGCAATTTTGAGGCAATCCTTATTGATACATTTTGGCAATGCCTCATTTGAAAAGTTCCAATACCATTGTCGATGTACTTTGGGATTTCAATGAGCGCATTGAAAGTGAAAGAGATGCAAATATGAATCATTTCCATTGAAGTCCCGATTTTCTAAACCTCTTAATACTCTTGAGAATTTCAAACTTTCCAAGTTGTATTCCTATTATCATTTTCAGATTCGTTTGGATAAATGACTTTTGCTTCCTCTCTGATATTTTGTTCAAATCGTCAATGGTTGACCTCATATCTATTATTCTAATTGGAGATAGAATTGTTAATATTCATCAGAAAAACTAACGCGCGCCTAAGCAAATCAAATGATATAAGATGAATTAATGCGGCAAATTGTTTCTCTCGATAAAACAGGAACTAAATCAAATCAATTTAGATGTAGATGAGCTTTATTCAGGTATTTCATACTAAGTGATGTGAAATCAATCCTATTTTAACATAGCTATCAATAATGGTTACACTGTGCTTCGTGATAAAATGAATTAGCGTTGATGATTTGAATATAAGTTGTGTGTCGTCTACTCGAATGGTTCAACCATAGAGTAGCAATTCAGCAATAACTAAATCCCCTTTGTGTACACAGTTTCGATTTTATTAAATGAACTCGAATGAGACCCGGCATCACATGTGAGATTTGCAAATTTTCATACTTTTGTTGAAATTTTGGATTTGACTGATCGTGATAGCCAAACAGAAGGAATGCATTTTACAGTCCACCGTGTCATTTCAACCTGTGTAGAGAGGTATTGTTGAGTTAGCAGCCCGATGAGTTACTCTCACCTTAATACATAGCCTTATCAATAAGAACACTTCTTGAGCGTGATCATATGACAAGCTATAAACCTGCCACTGGAACAGCAAAACAGAATAATAAGCATTGACAATGATCGCAATCAACTTGAAAGATATAAATGGGTCAGCACTACTATTCAGATTTGAGTGATGCATGATATTGATGCTTCTCACTAAATGCTCATTCCTTTTGATAAACATTTTGTTTCACACTACTTATAAAGGGGCTTCATCTCGGTAGTATATAAACTTGCAAAATGTTAGCTTTTTAAAAATTGTTCAAATAATTTTTTGGATCGCAGGATCGTAATCTCTGCAAAAAACTGAATCTTTTCATATAAAAATTTTCACTATAAACAGATACTTGCTTGAGTCGACACTCTACCGACTATATTGGCTACTTACTCTATGGGTTCAACGCTCAACTGTAGTGGTAATTACTGGACATTCGCACTACATTTTCTACTATATTATTACATCAGTTTGATTATCGAAGAATTTTTGCAGTGTATTCCTACTAAAAGCAGCAGAATAACTCTCCTTGCTATTTATTCCGAGTAGTATAGACAGATTATTCATTAGAATTAATATCAGTATTTCGCATCGTAGTCAGAATGTATTTGACACGCCAATAGTATTCAGTTCATTTACTATATACACATGAAGAATTGAAAATGCAATTGAAGGGAAGTGGTCATCTAATTGGTTGTGATCTCTCACGAAAATATGAAAGTAGAAGAGCTAAACTCTCCAAATTGTTGTCTATACAGCTGTTTGATGCAGCAGACTCACAGCGTTGGCCAACACACGGTTTTATAGAATCTAAAAACACATACCCAGTAGACTGTTACACTATACATTTTGCGACAAGCAATTTGCAGACCGTATTAATTGCTTTTAGCCCTTATTAGGCCTACTAATGACATATTGCTGGACAGAATCGGAATAGGAAGATAAAGAAGCAATTCTTTAATTCTTGCCATTTTCTGAAACTTTCTAAGTCCTTGTAGCCTACCTGTGATTAGAAAATGGCGTAAACATATGCTCACACATGTGAACTAACTCGACGCAGCTGCAATGCACAACATTGAATACAAAATTCAAATAAAAATTTCGAAAAAAGCATTCGAACATTTACTTAGTTTCCATTGGTAAAATAGTTAAAATCTACTAAATTACTGTTGAAATGTCTAGCAATTGCTACCCAAATGACAGCTAACTTAATCCCAGGATCCCGTGAGTAAAATCCCGCGAGATATTCGAGATCTTGGGATTGCAATCATAGAGCGAATCCAGGTCAGTGGACTTTCCTCAGACAAATACATCAACTTTTCATCAGCTCTACATCAACTTCGTCTCATGCAAGTTTTTCTGGAAGTACAATTCTTCCCATTACCAGCACGGCACGCGCCAGAAGTTGAAAGGATTTTTTAAGTGTTGAAAAAATATTATCATCAATTCGATCGACGATGACGGAAACTCGCTTGGAAGCGCTAATCCTGCCTCAGCTTTATAGATGCCTCACTCCAATCATTGATGTCGTGATCAGATGTTTCTCATTGGGCTCACGCCGACTTAAGTTTCCTTTAACCCTGTGAACATCTGACATGTTTTACTGTCTACCTACCGGCGCACATACAAAACACATTAATTAGCATGTAGAATTTTATTATTCTATATGCACTCGTCTGCGGCGAAGTCAGATCCCTAAAGTTTTGGAAAGTGTGAAAATTCTAACGAAATTTTATCGGGCATCTCAATTCTGAAGAAAGTCGCGATCTCATATTGTCTCTATAATTAAGGTGCACAGACACAGTCAATGTAGACATGGAATTCACAACTAATTTTTGAATTTATAATTATGTAAGTCTCTTCCGTCAATTGTATTCACTCCAACAAAGCTGATTCGTTGCTGACCGATGTTTTTCTGATTATACTATCTTTGGATCAAAATGACATAAAATTAGAAAGTCATGGCTGCAGAAAGGATCGAATACGACTTGATTTCTGTTTCAATGAGTCAGAAATCCTCGTTATTTTGTGTATGACAGCCCTACTGATAATCTGGCTCATTACCACTCGCACAGAAGCATTGTGAATTTCAGCATCTGTGAAAACCATCAAGTGAGGATCAGTGATGAAAAGCGAGGATTCCTGAAAAATGAATAAATGTAATGGCAGCTAGCGGTAGGTGCATTGTCACGGCGAGTTTTTCGATATTGAAAAGTTAGGTTGTCTTTCCGTGTTAATTGATGTCCCATACCTCAATGATAAAGCAGATAGAACAATTTGCACGTTAATCAACAAATATAATTTGAATATTCGCTTGGTTAATAGAAACAAAAAAGTTGAAAGGATTGTTTTACTGACCAAAAATTTAATGAGTATGATAATCGTAAACACTGCAATATTTTGCTGGATAAATGTAGATTTAACACTAAGAATATCATTTATGAATTTAAGTGCAAAATAAGTAGCGAGGAACTTTCAAGTTAGATACCAAGAACATTGTGGTAGTGAAAATATGAGTGATGACTAGAGTGCTTTGAGTGCGCATGTCCGTAGCAATTGCCTGTGCGGGTGTTGACGATTTTACGATCTACAGTAGAACCCACTTATAACGGACTCGGTTATAACGAACTCTCGGATATAACGTACTCCTCTTGCAGGCACGGACAAAAATTCCTATTATGTCTGTATAAAATGCCTCGGTTATAACGTACTCGGATATAGCGAACTCTTTTCAAAGGTCCACACAGCAAATTTTGATTTTTTACAACGCACTTAGGGATGAAAGTACTTAAGTATTCTAAATCATCGAAACGAAGCTGACACGATTCTACAATAACTTGCTGCGTTTGATGATGGCAGCAACAGCTCTTGTCAGTAGTTAGAATTGCGGACGCACTGATAGTGGATACGAACATGGACAGGAACATGTGTTCCGAATTGCCAATGCGAACATGTTCCGAATTGCGAATGCGAACATGGATATGAACATTTTCCGAATTGCGAATGGATGCGAACATGGATAGGAACATGTAAATAGGAACCGCGTTCCGATTGATAGGCGAATTGAGATCATACTCAATGATTCGGAACGCCTTGTTCCGAAATTGAATTAGAGTATGTGAATTAGAATAGGGATGCGAACATCTATTTCGGTACTTAAACAGGTGTTTGTTTTGAGACTGCTTGCTCAAATGCGACAATTGTGGCCATTGTGACTATGATGACAATTTTATTTATTTTCATAATGCGTTTACAGATCAGAAATTATGTTATGAATGTTCTATTATTTACTAATCAGAATCCCATTTACAGAATTTGCGAAATGAAAACAAGAGGTTTACAATGTAAGTGTAATTAACCATAAAAAATGAAAGAAGGTAAGTCACGTCCCTCGGGGGACTCCGTTAACTTCAAGAAGTCCTCAGCCCATTCGAGGAATGTTGCATTGTTTGTGAAGTCGTGATCACACTCGTGTATAGGGCACTTCGCCGACAGTCCTTTTCTCCTTTGGAGTGCTGTCACTGTTAAAGTCTTCCAGAGTTCCACTTTGCATCCGCAACACAAATTAACCTTCGCATCCAACGATCCACCCATAATTACTTGGCTTTCATTTTGGTAACAGAACAGTTGTTTCTGGGTACTCATCATGAAATAGATTCGTAATAGATTCTTAATGTCTACTCAAGTCACGAGGATTAGAACTTGCTTAATTGGAACAATTACATCCTTATATATCCCTTTAGGGAAAATCGGAACCTCTCTGATTGGCTGTTGGGAATT
>CAJQUW010003352.1:0-74054 GCA_907163375.1 Prostheceraeus crozeri | reverse complement strand
CATTGCTCGATTTCTATGGTATTATGGCAGCTGATTGTGCCATTTCATAGGCATTACATGTTCCAATGCTTCCTTTCTAGTCAAACAGAAAAAGAGACCGGTCTAATTCTGTAGTTCATGCACTTTAAAAAAGAATCAAAAATAAACTCCTTCTTTGTGATTTATATTTTCAAAGTGATCAATTGAGAAAACGACTCATTGCTACATTTGTGATTTAGCCTGCGTAATATTTTGCAATTTTTCGCATAGTTATTGGCTATATGATTTCTATTTCCTTGAATTCCATTAGAACTGTCATCCAGACGTGCGGTTTAAGTGTCAAACTTAATCAAAGGAGGCTTGTGTAAGTCTGTTTCAAATTCTGTAGCACTTTCAGAATTTTCCGAAGACATTCTACGAAATTTCCGAAGATTCTCATGAAGGATGATGGGAAAGGACGACAATGTTAGCACTGTACATCCATCGGGAAATCTATTTTGACTAGATGCCGAGATACAGAGTTTGTTTCTGTCGCAATAAAGCACAAAAATGCATGTTTTTAGTACGATTACTTTAACGAAATTTAGACTTCCGTTTATAATGTCAAAAACTCGAAATTATTATTTCTAAGTATGATTTTTTCGAAAATGTTTGTCTGTACCCGAAAACAACAATGCGTTGACCAAATTCTATCACTGGTATGCACGATTCATTTGAGCAATTTACTCTCTTCCATCATTACATTAGGCCTATCATCTCATCACTAGTGTTATCGAGCGGTCGTATTTTCTATAGCTCTTGTCTATTGTCGACTTTTCGCTGTCTTAGTTTTAAGTAATCGCTTCCCGTAGTTTTTGATATCGTAGTGGTCCTTATAGTGTTTCTAGTCTTTTGGTGCTGGTTTTGCTGTAGCTTTTTGATTATTTCCTTTTTTGTAGCAATTTTTTATATAGTAGAGAACCGCTATTGTATTGATTTTGGTGAGCTGACTTCAGTGCCTTTGTTAGGCAACAATTTCACTACAACCGTCCAAAGACTTTCTATTTAACTTCGTATTGATTCAGCTAGACAAAGGTGAGGCATCAAACTGTTCGCTTTGCCATATTTTATTGTTATTGCACATATATAGATATTTGATCTCTGCCCAAACTTTTGTGAAATTTGATAATGATCATGTCACAACGTGCCAGTGTATCCGTCAAAACCTAGCGATCGCCAATATGGGGGGTGCAGAGATTCTGTTTCGGAATTGAACATTCATGTGACTTGTGAAAAGCAAAGATCAGCAGTGATAGAATGATATCATTTTATTCTGAGGAAAAATGATAGCATCAGAAATTTTTGTTCCATTGTATTTTCAAATCATAGATTCCTCGCATTGTGTATTGAAGCAAATTTAGTCTCTTTCGTTTGTTCTACCCATGTCCTTCCGTACTGGTTGATTCATGTAGCGAAAGGCAACAGGCTATTGTCTGTCAGTCTGTCTATCACACAAATCGTCAAACAACTCATTAATAACACTGTCTTGATGATTTTGAAGTCTTAAATATTATTTAAGACTGTAATCTAATTATTTTTAGCCTTTTTTGTACTTTAGATACTGTTGGCCTAACCAGTCCAAGTCAGGCATATTTGTAATTCGAGTGTATAGAGCTTAAATCAAAACGTGCGACGTATAGGCCCTACTTAACTTTTGATATGCAAGAAGCTTTGCATGACTACACTGCTTTCTTCGGTAGTCCATTCCTTGGAATATATCGATGCTGCATGCAATCCAATTTCAGTTTCATTGCTAAGAGCAGTAAAAGTAACATGATAGCAGTGAAAATCAAAAAATTCGTATGACTAGATCTATTTACAGTGTAGGCCTCCGTATATTTCACTAAGAAAATAAAATGATATCATTGCCGATCATAGGTGAAAAGGGGGATTTGCTCTTCTTTTCCTATTGTACGAAGCTGCCATCGTATGAATTTATTAAGTATATAAAAACAAAACGGATATACACTTGTGACATCTGTATGCTCAAAATTTATCCTAATGACATCCAGAACATAGCAAAACAAAGTGAGTCACATCAAAATCAACAAAACAAAGAAGAACTGAGATTGTGAAGCCGAAATCGATAGAATGAAGCAAAGAAATCATCGACATCAATGAGATTCATTCAACGGTTCACGCAATACGCGAAGAAGGCTTCAGAACGGTACGAGTAAGCCCTCCAAAGTACAGTTCCCCAAATTTAGACCGATAAATGCAACATCAAGACAATCTCCGCAAGCAGAACAACGTCCAATTGAAGCAGATCGAGTTCACCAGCAGGAAGTTCAACGGTTGCATCAACGGTCGTCTCATCAAAGACCGCCTCAACACCAAAGTTCTTTGAGATTCAAGTCATGTTGCACTCGCGGTAGACGTGGGCACCTCTCGTGGAATTGCTGGTTTAACAACAACTACAACTACATGTACAACTACAACATAAGACCACAACCAAGAAGGCATCCTGGACAGTATACTCGCAGAAGAACAATGCCATATACATGTAGAAGACAGTGGAGAAATTTCAGACACGATGGAAATTATGAGTGGGTAAACGAAAGAAGATACCCAAGACATCCATATCCTGATCAAAGACCACACGGAAGACGACAACCTCAATTTCATAAGAGCACAAATTATCAAAAAGAAAATGATCAATTTCCTGAAGAAAGAATAAGACCATTGTCGCCAAACCAACATCAACAACAAAACACTTATTATAGAACAAATGACAACAGCTACACAAATCATTTAACACGTTCTAATTACAATGATAACCGTTATTTTTGATGAAGTGAAGCAGAGAGGAGGAAAAAAACTACTGCTGAAAAGAAGCAGACAAAGCATGCTAATATAGAATTATTCTATGTCTATGAGAATTATTCTCTATTCTATGGAATATTCTATGGAATTATTCTCAGCCTGTCAAATCTATGAGACGAGCAGTTAACAGCTGATAAGGAAAATACTGTTCAAAAATTATTCAGGCCAGAATGACTCTCTTTTGCTGTAGATATCCATTTTTCTCTGTCATTCTGGCCTGAATAATTGAGAATTATGTGGTTTTGAGAATCATATCTGAATTTTGGTATTGAATACAATGACATAAAGACATAATTAAAATTTCGGACAAAAAATCACAAATTAGATTTCGTAACTGGCAGTTACGGAAATCGATTGCGATATGAAGATCGTTTATGTGAGCTGTGTGATAATTCTAAAGTGGAGACTCTGCATAATTTCATGATAGAATGCTCACTATATCAAAATTTACGACAAGAAACAGAGCCTTTGTTATGCAACTGTAGCAATACAACAGAATTCAATAAATTGATGAATATTTAACTCAAAAGCTGGTAAAATCCATCGCAAAGTTTCTCAAAAAAGCAAACGACTTGCGAACGATGACTAAAGAAATCACTAACCAACAAGTATGAAATCTGGAAATTTATTTTCGTCACTTCTCCTCTCCTCCCTGTTCAGAATATGTTTTTTCCAACATCAACCGCACGCTGTTTTCTGCCATCACGTTATGTTTTTGTGCACAGTGTGTGAGCGTACATTCTCCTGTTTCCAATGTTCTTGGAAATAAACTATTTTGACTTTCGACTTTTGACCTCATATCTTAATGGAATTAGCGTCGCAATGAATGTGATAGATCTTTATGAGATGCTGCTGTAAACCTAATTACTAAATAGAGAATCGATTCACAACCAACAAGACATTGATTCATAATTTATTTCTAACATCAGTTGTAACGCAAACATGAAATTACAAACATTATTCTCGTGTACTGAAAGTAAATTTCGTTGGTCATTTAATTGGATGACAAGCGATCCAATCTCTTGATCCTGAGAGAAAATAAAGTGTTTTAATAGCTTTGAAAATTTTGAACGTTTATTGTAAGATTTCTGATTATGTCTTCGCATCTCATGCATTTTCCACGTATTGCAGTGATGCTCAGCATTCTGCTTTATAGTACAGAAGTTTCAGTGAGTGGAGTTGTGGCAATTCGATTCTCCAAATTGGATCCAAATTATATTAAATATGGTGGATCAGTTCCATGTGGCTCTTATTTTATAAAGGCTACTTACAATGCAGTTTCACGATTAAAGTGTGCTATTCTTTGCAGTCAGGACGGTAAATGTGCGTCGTACTTTTATGGAAAGAATGCTTGTAAGATATTTTCAATCGTTTGCAGAGATTCTTCTAACCCACTATTAAAGGGCCATATGCAGAGACATGTTAAATTACAGTTATCAGCACTGAATTTTCTGTGGCGTTATGGGACTTCTATTTACGCTGTGACAAAATCCAAAGGACAATGGTCAACGCAGAATGCAGTTTGTGCACAACTGGGAATGTATTTGTGGATACCCAAAACCAATGCAGAGGTGAAATTCATCACAGATAAAATGTATCAATTAAACTCAAATTTCTACGTAAACTACGGGCTGGGAACTTCATATGGCTACAAAATGTGGTTTGGTGTAACAAACCCAAGTGGGAGACAACGAGTCCGAACCGATAATACGCCTTTACCGTTAAACCTACCTTTTGGAAATGGTGAACCTTCTTCACAATCTGAGAAGTGTCTAGAGTTTTCCTATTCTGCATTATACAAATTTAAGCTTAATGATATGATATGTACAAGGAATTATTATGCAATTTGTGAAGCAAAATCAACACTGTTTCTAAATTGATAAGACATGATAAGATGTTGGATTGTCGGTTAAAGCTAAGACATCACATGATTCATAGTCATTCAAACTACATATCAATTGCCCCTGCTACAATTCAGTAGACGAAACTTCAATGAAAGACTAAATGGTGATGTTTACTTGACTTAAGAAACTGACCTGATCTTTTCACTGTTGTTCTCATATAATGTTACATTCACAATATCATTCGACACTGATATTGGGATTGCCATATTTGTTCTGTTTCAAATAGCAAGGGGTGCAAACCAATGACTAATGACTTACAAAATATTGGAAAAACTTGACATAAAAGTATAGTTGACAAGTCCAGGTATATGGAAAAAGAGTATAGTAATAGCTCACTAACAGCAAAGGATGTGTGAGGATGTCAGCAAAGCATATGTAGAATGGTGAGAATGTCAACTCAAAAAGATGTCAGCATACACTGAAAACTTTTGTATCAAAAGATTCAGTTTTTGCGATTCTGTTCCTGATGTCTAAAAGTATTTGATCAATTTTTGAAACTAAATATTTTTAATTTTGTGTGGGAGTGAAAAGATAGCGAAGGATGGACAGATAACTAAGGGATGTAACGTTATTTTCCTATCGAAAGAATTTAACTTTTCATTTTGTGATTTAAAGATTTCTATCACATATATATGAGAAGAAGCGTTTGTTTCCATTCGAAAGAATGTATCTTTTCATTTTGTGACATATGAATGTCTATAATTCAATATGAAATTGATGGCTATACCACAAAATCTATGAATGAGCTAATCCATGGACTATATTGATATTTTGGCAGTCTGTGGCTAACTACAACATGTTTATAGACTTCTATGACAGAAAAATCACATACTTCTATAAACAAGTTATGTTAGCCAGAGACTACCCAAATATCAATATAGTCCCTGCATAAGTTCATTCATAGATTTCATTCATGCTATAGGCCTGTACCACATAGCAGCGGGAGGAAAAATTGATATTTCATCTCAAGAAAATAGGTATTTTCTGCAGATTCTTCCTGTGTTCACAAATGCGATAATTACCTGACCTTGTGTATTTTATATTTAAGTGATATGAAGCTTTTAAGATGTCAAATAGAATGATAATCTAGTGTTAAGAAGTTGAAGCTTAATTAAGAGGCATAGAGTAAATATATTAGGTAGAGTGGTAACTCCGCATTTATTAAATCCCCAATGTGTATACACTTTCGAATTTATTAAATGAACTCAAAGGACATTTTTGAGTTCAAAGGACAAATTTGTTCAAGATGTGACATGCACATTTATGCAGTTTTGAAGAAATTACAACGGAATTGACTGATCATGATAGCATTGCAGAAGAAAATGATATTATTTTACAGATCCTCCGTGTCATGACAGCCTTGGAGAGGTAATGTCTCTAAAATAAGCAACTCGATGACCTGCTATTGCTTTCGTTCTCAACCTCAAGAGAATCTTCTTAAGCGTGATCATAAGCAACCTACCACTGGTAGAGCAAAATCTAGATTCATAGACAATGATTTCAATTAACTTTGAAAGATGTATATGGGTCCACATCATTATGCAGACTCAAGAAATGAGACTGGAATTTATAGTAAATCATGAAATCATGCCGATGAAAATTGAATTAAAAACTTGAAATTTCAGCCAGGAAAACACGGATAAGATCGCGACTTTTTCATGAAGACTTCCATTATAATGCCGTTCATTAGGTTTCCTTGATAATCAGCTTAATTTCCGCTTAGTTAGGATGCTTATTAGCAAATAGTCATTCCTATTGATACGCAACTTGTTTCATACTACTTATAGGAGAGTCATCTCGGTAGTATTTAAATATGCAAAATTTTGACATTTTTGAAACTACTCAAATAATTTTTTGGAACACGGGAGCGTAATCTCCGCAAAAAACTGAATCTTTTGATAAAACAATTTTCACTGTATACAGATACTTTTTGAGTCGACACTCTACCTATATATATTCCTACTCTATGTTAAGAGGGAATGATGCTGATCATCAAGGAACTATCTACTATCTTTGTTTAAGACACCTGTCCAAATTATTGACTAATTGTGTGCATTCTGCGAGCAATAAAAAGTATTGTGCAGAATTGAGCTATAAATGGTGAGAATCATAACACTATGAGATAAGAATTCAGTTAATTTCAGTTTAATTCAGTTTTCCTAGGTATGATTTTATGATCCGCTAAGTGAAGTTTTTTGATGAAGTTTATTTTGATAAAATAGTTTTGACCGACAGAAATTAAATCCTCGATCCTTTGTTTTTCAACCCATGAATTACCTGCTTTAGTCACATGTTACCTCTATAAATGCAATCCTAAATTCCTCATGCTAAGGCTTGAATATAGGGGAAGCCGGAGTATAACGGACTACCGGAGCGTAATGGACCACCATCATTTCTGAAGAAAATACGTATGTTACTCTGTCTGACTTATGATGTACTTAAAGATGCTGACAAATAATGAAGAATCGGCGCTCACAGTTCGAAATTTCTGTCGACAGTGTCACGAGGGGTTAAGACAGGTGAGTTTCTATGATGCTGATTTAATTTTTGGATTTACTTCAAATTACATTTGAGGCATCTTAACATATAATGTTTTTAGAATATTTCAGTAATTCAGTGCAATTTGTAACTTAAGTATTTAGGCTTATCGCATCCAAAAGGTCACATTATCAATTTGAGATGAAAATTCATGATTTATGAACTTTAAGTGGAATGGACCATGATGGACCACTTAGTAGGTCCGTAATGCCCCACATTAGTAATTTAGAAGGCGTATTTTCGTAATCTATTAGTAAACCTAGTAGTCCTATTAGTAAACGCCTATTTTCGGATTCAATTAGTTTTCGAATAATTATTAGTTAATATTAATTTTATCAGGTTTTGAATTATTGAAGACATTCTCCGACGTCCGAAGATTGATATATTCATCGCACATATTCTTGCAAATCGTTAATTACTTGCATGTATGAAGGCTGTAGGCCTCATCTTACACATTGTTAACAAAATTTGGCTCTTAAGTGAGCAGCACGACAATAATTGGTTAAGTTCGTCTATAATCTGAGGAAATGTAGAGAGAACTCGGAAGGATTCGATCTAACGATCTTATATGCGCCTTTGTGTACTGCACTATCACACTTAGGTACAGATGATGGCAATGAAATAATTGGAACCTGCAAGTTCAATCCTTCATTCCGGCAATTAATAATTTTCACAATAATTGCTACTCTGATAACTTTTCCTAATTCATATGTTTTATGATCTCAGCCTACAGATAGTCATAAAATCATCTCTACAAGAAATTCAAAACTACAGGTAAAGCTCGAAGGAAAATCATTGGTCAACATGCAGATCTTTAAGCCATTGATAGGGCCTACGTAGGCCCAGCCTCGTAGTTCATTTATAGCTTCATTAAAGAATCAGACTTTTATAAGCTAGGGTTTTTAACGTGCAGTTCCACATACAATTTGCACAGTTCTAATGTTTTTAGAAAAATATTCGTGAACTAAGCCATGTGATGTTTTATGTTTCTATCTGACTTATTGCATGTTATCGCGTTGAAGAACATGCATGTATCGTTTTAGATGACAAGAAAATATAAAAGAAAGAGTGATAGGTGTCTATTTATCTATTTATTTATTTCCATGAACAATGTCTATGGAGTACGAAAAGTATGGAGAAGGCAATCAAAGCTGTAAGAGAATTTCAAACTGTAAGAGGTTCAATGGGATATTTGAAAGTTTCAAAGGAATTTAATGTGCCAAAAACAACTCTCAAACGTCGTGTAAAAGGACAAAATAATCAAGCGAAAATATAAATAAAGTAAGAAAACTTTCTGTTACGACATAGGCCTATCATTTTTTGAAAGTCTCATATATATTTACAAGAGGTTCGGCGGACTCTCAACAGTGTTTACATAGGTACAGAAACAACCGATAATCGATCACATCGTGGACATGGAAAGTAGATTTTTCGGCTTAGCGACACGTGATGTGAGATGCATTGCTTACCAGCTTGCCAAAGACAATGGAATTTCTCATCCTTTCAGATTCTGAAGATACCTCGGCTGCCCGAGCATGAGCATTTAATAAATACAACGTTAACAAACTTTTTGATCTGCTAGAAGATATTATGGAAAAACAAAATTTTCCCAGACATCGAATATTAAATTGCGATGAAACGGCTGTTACAACTGTGCAGACGAAACCGTCGAAAGTGTTCGCAACGAAATCAAAAGGAACCCTCAGGTAGGGTCTCTCACATCTGCCGAACGTGGTCTGTTAGAACAAGCGGTCTTGACTATGAGCGCCATCGGACAGTTTGTGTCCCTTTTCTAATTTTTCCACGTGTTAAAATGAAAATTGAACTTTTGGATGGTGCCCCACCGGGGACTGGATATGCGTGTCATCCGTCTGGGTGGATGCAAACAGACATCTTCGTCAAATGGTTCGAGCAGTTCCTGAAGCATACTCACCCAAAAAAAACAGAATTCATTCCTTTTGATTTTTGACGTTCATAGGACTCATACAAAGAATTTGACTTTGATAGAGCTCGCAAAAAAGAATCATGTGACATAACTTGTACTGCCACCACATTGTACACACAAGCTGCAACCCCTTGATGTGGCCATGATGAAACTTCTGAAATCCTACTACAAAGTATAGGTTTCTACGCGCGTTGGTACGATGTTTCAGATCGGCCGATTGTTCGGCGAGGCTTATTTACGAGCGTCTCAACCTTCAATCGCTATCCGTCGGTTTGAAGAAACCGGCATTGCGGTCTGCAGCCGTCATGTGTTCACAGATTTGGATTTCGTTGCATCAGATGTGACTGAAATTGAAATAATTGATCTAATTCCTGAATGGACTGTGGCTGCACAATCAAGGGCAGCGCCTTCCACTTCCGCTTCCGACTGCGGAGCCTCAGGTGAATCAACAAATGTAGCTCCTTCAGCTTTTTCCTGCGGAGCCTCAAGAGAATCCACAGGTTTAGCTCTTTCAGCTTTCTCCTTCGGAGCATCAAGTGAATCAACAAGTGCAGCGCCTTCCTCTTGCTCTTCCTCTTCCGGAGCCTCAAGTAAATCAAGAAGTTATCTGCCTTTTTCGACAACTAGAGGTTTTTCTTCCAGGGTATCATCAGCAAATTTAGGAAAAGGATTCGTTGTTTCTCCAGAACATATAATAAATATTCCTAAAGTGAGACAAAAGACAATGAGATCACCTTCGAGAGGCACCTCAGTCGTTCTCACAAGCTCTCCCTACAAGAGCCAACTGATTGAGTCTAGATCTCCTACTATACCTAAAGAGAAAATCAAAAATCTCAAGCGACAAAATGGTAGCGATGATGCGAAATGCCTCTACTGCAATGAAAACTATTCCTGTTCAAAATCAGGAAAATCATGGATAAGGTATGAAATATGCGAAAACTGGTGCCATGAATTGTGCGCTGGTACAGATAAATCAACTGCTAACTTTAAATGTGATTTATGTAGCAACTGATTTTTAACCAACCTTTTAACTGAATTATGCATAGTTTTTCTTGTAATTATTACTACCAGAAGCAATTTTTCCCTATGTTCTGTATAGCATAATGTTCCCTACGCAGTTCCTGTGCGTGTCTATTATTTTTATTGATGAATTAATCAATTTGTTATGAAAACTGTTGTTCTCCTACGCGCCCACGATTCTAGGAACATGCGAAACTAAGGTGGGACACATTATGTCCCACGCTTTTTTTGGGATTTCTTTTACTAGTGGCTTTTTGATTAATCGCAATTTCTCACATTATTGGTTTTGTGTAAAATGGTCTCGTTCGAAAAGCATGATACACAATATCATACTATCATGAATGGTCTTCGGGTCTTAACTGTTCGGGTCAGGTCGTTTTTGGGTTTTTGGGGGTTATTGAATTGAAAAATTGATGATAAGTTTGGCGAGCTCATTGTTCCAGACTCATATCAATACGTCAGCTCGCGGTAATCAATGGAAACTCAAAAGATCTGAATCTAAGATGTAGTGGAGAGAGTTTTCAATTGACGTCTCAAATCAGTGTTAATTCCCTCATAAATGATGAAGAAAATCTCACTTCAAGGAATCACTTTAAATCAAGTTTGCACGTCGCATACGTCGCAACATCAGCCGTGGCAATGATCAAATTGTTCATCTCGGAGCTTTTATCGTTATAATGACTTTTATTAAGCTTATATTGGCACTTAGAATTGCTAGAAAAGAATACTTAGAAATTTCCATCACCGATTGTTTTCAAACACTTGATTTAAATGTTCCGATTTAGTGCATATTTTTATTGAGGTCTGCTACACACTATTATTTATGTGAATATTGAGATGATATTGAATATTGAGTGAATATGTAAAGATGTGAACTATAATCTCTCTCATTCACTCACTCACTGATTGGCTGATTTGCGATAAAACACGAATGCTTGGTATGTTTGTTATTCGAATCATTCCTTTTTAGTATAGCAACACATTAATTAAACAATAACATTTGCCTCATTATTAAAGCGGCATTTTATCGGTTATTTAATTGGATGGTTATTTGGTCCAATCTGTTCATCTCGAAAGGAATTGAAGTTTTATATCATTAAGAAAACTGGAATTGTTATTTTAGAGGACTTTTGTCATGTCTTTTTTTTTTACTGAATTTTCACCCCTAGCACAGCTATGAGCCATGAACAAAGCTAGGGGTTACTCAATGAAAAACTAATAAATTGTATTACTTTGCATAAATAAAAGAAAAAAAATAGATCTTATAATCTGATTAAGCTGCCCCCATCAGAAACTTATTCGCACGCCTCTTGAAAGTATCAAGATTGCATTGGTCCGGGAAAGTGGTCTGGGGAAGCTGATTCCAAAGCTGTGCCGTGCGAACAAAAAAGCTTTTCGAGCGACTCACAGTACGTGCGCGTTCTAAGCTCACATTATAGCATGTGAGTGCATTAGCTCTGCGTGTGCTTCTGGAGAAGATCTTAGGTTTGGGTACGCACTCATTTACTGCAGAGCTGCTTCTACCGAAATAGTACCTGTAGAAGAGACTGAGTGAAGCAACATCCCGTCTGACGGAGAGCGGCTGCAACTTGCTAGCAAGTTTTTCACCCATGAGATTCTTGACACGTTTCTCAACCCGTTCAAGGAGGTTAAGATGCGTTTGTGGGGCGCCTGCCCACAGATGACAACAATACTCCATCAGAGGACGAATAGTGGACTTGTAAAGATAGCAGACAGTCTGTGGTGGAAGATAGCTGCTGGCACGATAGAGACTACCAATGCGTTGAGCTGCCTGCTTGCTAATGGATTGGATGTACGGTTTCCATGACAAGTCTTTCGTAACCGCTAATCCAAGGAAGGAGATGGAATCTTGTTCTCTGATCCTATTATCTGACATCTTAATGCTATGATCATCATCTCCTTTAAGTCGTGAGTGCAGAATACTCTGAGTTTTTGAAGGATTGAAGGAAACAAGCCAATTGGCGCCCCATTCTGAGACCCTGCGTAAGTCTTCATTAAGAACGTCGCATAACTGCTGACGTTGCTGAGTGTTTTTAGCGAGTCGCTCATTGGAATTGAAGAGTGTTGTGTCATCTGCATACATCACCAATTTACTTACTAGGCAGTCTGGGAGGTCGTTGATGTACAGCAGAAAAAGAGTGGGTCCCAAAATTGACCCTTGAGGAACTCCTGCATTGACAAACTTGGTGGAAGACTTTTGGCCATCTAAGACGACAGATATCTGCCGGTCACTAAGGAAAGAAGCAAGAAGTTTGTGGAGTTGATCAGCAACTCCATAGGACTTTAGCTTCATAAGGAGTCCCTGATGCCAGACTTTATCGAATGCCTTGGAAATATCCAAGGCAACTGATCTCGTCTCACCTTGTCTGTCAAGGACACGACTCACATGTTCAGTGACATATGAAAGAAGATCTGCAGTTGATCGAGAGTGCCTGAAGCCATACTGTTCTTCTGATAGAAGGTTCTGAGTTTCAAGGAAGTTAACAATGTGTTGGTTAATCACTGCTTCAAAAATCTTGCCAGCAATTGGAAGCAGGCTGATAGGACGGTAACTAGATGGAAGAGATGAGTCAGAACCTTTCTTTGGAACTGGAACCACGGAAGCTACTTTCCAACAAGAGGGAAACTCACCGGTGGATACACATCTACTGAACAGTTTAGATAAAAGTGGAGAAAGCTCAGGTGAGAGATGCTTGAAGACCGAAACCGGGATGCCGTCTGGTCCACTAGACTTAGAGCTATCGAGACCGGCGATGATCTTTTTGACGTTTCGGACTGTGACTGAAGGAGGACTAACTGTCTCATCAGTGCGCATGGGAATTGGAGGTGGAATTCTACCTCCATCGTCTAATGACGAATTCTTCGCAAACTCTTTGCAAAGAAGCTCGGCTTTGTCTGCTGAGGTTGTCGCCATAGAAGTACTGACTTCGGCATGACGGAGTGCTGGATGGAGGATTTGTTCCTATTGGTGACACTGTTGTAAATCCTCCAGAAGTCCTTAGAGCCAAGCTTTTGGGTAGCAATGGATTTCCGTACATACAAAGCGTAACGGCTTTTGGCCTGATGTATGGTTTCCTTGCAATGTCTACGTGCGGTTTTGTACAATTCAAGATTGCCAGCGCTACTGTCACGCTTATACTTATGGAAAAAGTGGTCACGCTGGCAACTTGCAGCTGCACATTCTGGTGTAAACCAAGGTTGTGAGTGAGGCTTCATTTGGAAAGTACGGTGAGGGATGTAGGCCAACATCCCTATCTGAAGCCACTCTGTCAGTTCTTGCGCCGACTTGTGGACGTTCTCGCTCAGAATCAAATTCTCAGCTTGAACTTGACTAAGAAAAGTGCGGAAGCCACACCAGTCTGCTTTGGAGAATTGATAAACTGTTCTATGGAAGGGTGCAGACGGTGTGGAGCAAACTTGTTTGCCAGAAACTGTGATAACACAGTGATCAGACGTGCCGAGGGGAGAAGTAACCTTGTGTGAAAAACAAGTTGGATTTGAGGTGAGAAACAGGTCAAGGAGATATCCAGTATCCCCAGCTCGGTCAGGCACTCTGGTAGGACAAGTGACAATTTGACTAAGGTTGTGAGAGACAGCGAAATCCTGGGCTGCCTGACCGGAGAGATCGGTGGTGCGTGAGTGCACAAGCCAGTCAACATTGTGCACGTTGAAGTCACCAAAAACGGCAACTTCAGCGCTGGATACTCTTGTAGAAGAGAATCGATCTTGTCAGAAAGAACATTGAAAATATCCGCATTAGTTGATGGAGAGCGGTATAGGAAAAATAGAAGAAGAGTGGTCTTCTGCAGCGGCGCAATGAAGGCAAGATACTCATGCCTTGGATCCTCTGAGCTACAAAGCCTTCTCAAGGGAAGGCTTGTCTTGGCATAGACTCCAAGACCATGACAAGGTGCTTTATCCATCCGGTGAAATATGTATCCATCAGGAGTAACGTCGCTTGATGACACACTGGGATCTAACCTGGTTTCCGACAGGGCCAGAAGATCTGGTGACTTACCTTGCAGGAAGATGTTGATGTCGTCGTAATTGGACCTCAGTCCTCTTACGTTGCTGAAGCTGATCCTGAGAGGGGTTTTGAGCTTGACGGCTTGACTACGTTTCTTGTGTGTCTTTCTCATTCATTGTCTTCACACTCATTGCATATATCATGTATTGCATTGACGATCAAAATTCTGCTTTTTAGTTCAGAATGCTTAGTGGAAGAAGTTTTGGTCACTTGGTACTCCAAGTTAGATCCAAACTATGTGCGCTTTGGACACAAAATCACTTGTTCTTCCATTTCTACGAAAGCTACATACAATGCAATGACCTCACGATTGAAATGTGCTGTTCTTTGCAGTCAAGATAGTAAATGTGCATCGTACTTTCACGTTGAAAAGACTTGCATGCTTTTTTCAAACATTTGTAGATCGTCTCATAAACAAGGCTTGTTGGGAGTAAGGCAGAAGCATACTAAGCTACAATTATCAAATTTCAATTATGTGTGGCGTTATGGAACTTCGGTATTTGCGGTGACAAAATCCACAGGACAGTGGTCTACAATGAACGCAGTTTGTGCAGCTAGAGGAATGTATTTGTGGACACCTGCCACCGATGCAGAGGTGAAATTCATCACAAACAAAATGCTTCAATTGAACTCCATATTCTACAATACGATTGCACCATCATTATACGGCTACAAATTGTGGTTTGGTGTAACAAATCCAAGTGGGAGAGAACGACTAAGAACTGATTATACATCACTACCTTTAAATTTAACTTTTGGTGCAAATGAACCTCCTTCTCCGATAGAGAAGTGTATGCAACTTGTTTATTCTCCAATGCGCGGTCTTGAATTCAATGATATCTTATGTACAAAGTACTATCATGCAATTTGTGAAGCTGAGTCAAAGCTGTTTCCAAATTAATCGAAGACACTGGAAGAACAATGAAGCTTGGAACATTGACAATAAGCGCTTCGACTCATCAATCATTCACATTAAGTACTTATATTATGCAAAAAGACGCAAAAAATTGTGCAGAGCATGCGCCTGAAGATGATGATGCTATAGACATGCGTGGTAATCTTCAGCAATTTACATTTGTTTTCATTTACTTTTCTCTGCCAATAGAGGCTTTCTCAGCGTTGGTATTAGAGAAAGAGATTTTGAGAGGCAAGAATATTCTTATATGACCCTATTTGCCTCAGGATTTTCCTTGTTTGTGAAGTATAAGGGGAGGGGGCTAAGATCTTCCAAACCACTAACTTACATGGCATAATGTGATTGGCATAATTATTTTGAATATTCTCTATCTGATGGTAGTATCAGTTTTTCATTCCAAGTTAATCTTGCTACTATAAACAGCATTTTAAACAGCAATATAAGCAGAATTTAAATTCAAACAATCAAAAATGTTTCTAAAATCAAGTATCTATGAAATGTATCTAAAATGGTAAACAGAATTTTATGAAGCTTTCACTGAAACCTATTTATAAAATGCTCTGTCTGGTGTTGTTGTCAATGTTGCATTTCAAGCGGTTCTTGTCATTCATATCGTATTGATATAAGTCATCATAACGAGGTAAAAAAAATATCTGAATATCAATAAACATAATTACTCGACCATATTTCCTGAACGGACAAACCGCAGAAGTTGCATATAAACTTAAAACTGAAAATTCTTATCAATAGAGAAGAAAATCCAAAAGGTCGAAAAATGTGGTCGTGAATTTTCTTCATGTGATTCCTGTGGCTAAAATATTGGGTCTACAAATAGACAGCTACCACTCTGAGAAAGCCAATACAAAGTTAGGAAAAGTCACTGAAGGAGATCTTTAAACAATTATTTTTTCCGGCGTGAGATAAAGAAGCCGAGTGGTGTCATAATCGCCCCTGAGGCAAATATGGCTAAGGACTGAGCGCCAAGAGTTTTAAAAATGATAATGAAAATACCGTGTTTTTTTACTGCAACCTACTATTTCATTTTGACTCATTACCTGGGTTGTAGTGAAGAGGATATCATATGGATAACTGCTACACTTATCCATTTTTGATAAGGTGAACATTAGCACATTACAAAATGTGAATAGTTAGTTTTCATTAAGCTTATAAGCATCACGTTTGTTTACAACTTTCATGAATCACGACGACAATCATGCCCCTTTCAAGTGATTTGGCGTATTACCGCACTTATCGGCAACTACTTTGAATATTTAAAATTGAATGATTGCTAATTGAGAAATTATGCTTTCTGAGTTTCTGTGTGAATCTAAGATATTCAAATGTAGTTCCCTCACTTTCCATCATCATTTTATGGTCTTCCTCTTTGCGCTAGACGCCGATGGGTCGAAGTTATAATAATTATCTTGTTTATTGATAATGGAAATCATACATACTATAATAATAATATAATAATAATAATATTATAATAATATAATAATAATGACGTAATGGCAGCGTTTCCTTACTCTTTCAATTTTCCGAATTGACTTTTGAGTCATGTTCATGAACACAGGGCAATTGTACTCTAATATACTTGCAATATATGATTTATATACACTCAGTAGATCGTTTTTACTAACTCCGGGTATTCCTTTCAGTTTTTTCAGAAGAAATATACGCTGTGATGCTTTCTTTGTCACGTTATCGATATGGGAATCCCATTTCAAATTTTGTTGGAATGTTAAACCAAGAATTTTAAGTTCAGATACAACTGTCAGCCCAGTCGGTAGATTCAGTGGACATCCTGACTTTCCGAACACCATAAGGCGTGTTTTATCCCTGTTGAGCACTAGGCCATGGATGGAGCACCAATCTTCGACGTTTTTGATTTCAACGTGGATGCTGTCATTTATATTTGAGTCTTTACTCGATGGAATCAATAAGCAAAAGTCGTCAGCATACTTGAAGATTTTTGTGTCGATAGATTTTGATGACAAAGAACCCATAAAAGAAGCAAAAAGAAATGGCGAGATAATGGAACCTTGAGGTACACCCGAGGAAGTAGCTTTTTCAGTTGATGACAAACCGCGTAGTATTGCCTTTTGCCGCCTTTCATAGTAATAATGAGAACACCAACAAATAAAGTCAGGTGGTAATTTGTTTTCTGTCAAAGATTACAGCAATTTGTCATAAGGTAACCGATCAAAAGCCTTGCTGAGATCAAATGATAACAGGACAACACTGTTGATATCAGGAGAGTCCAAATGTCGGCTTATTGTGTCGAATTTTATACGCGAATATAGCTATATGTGCGTATAACGTTGAGCACCCAGGACGAAAGCCATATTGGTCATCACCGTATGTATTTATCAACTCTTCCTTGACTGACTCAAGGACCAGGCGTTCGAGGCATTTTGCCAAAACCGGTATCATTGAAAGAGGTCGAAGATCGCTGATGGATTTGCTTTGGCGTTTAGGTACTGGTATGATAACAGAGGATTTCCATTGTATAGGGACTCTTACGGATGAGACGGAAAGAGAAAAGAGATGAGCGATTGGCTCTCCAAGTATATCTGCATTATCACGAAGTAGGCGAGGTGATAAAATATCATTACCACCGCATTTTTTAACGTCACTGTTTTTCAGTAACTCGTAAACGTCGGCAATAGTTATAGCAATATTCCATCTATTTGTTTCACAGTACGTTAAT
The DNA here is from genome assembly GCA_907163375.1 of Prostheceraeus crozeri. Classification (NCBI taxonomy): domain Eukaryota; kingdom Metazoa; phylum Platyhelminthes; order Polycladida; family Euryleptidae; genus Prostheceraeus; species Prostheceraeus crozeri. The sequence goes on along the minus strand of CAJQUW010003352.1, from coordinate 56,132 downwards.
TTGTTTTCGATATCATGCCAATCCAGGGGGGCAGAGAAAGACTTCACGAATTCACAATTCATAGCTTCAGCTGCAGAGCTTATTGATGGGAAGGTAGAAATTAGTGAACTCAAAATACCATAATCTTTTTTTGAATTGTTAACACTTTTCGTTATCTTCCATAAGTAATTGGGCTTTTTCTTCAGTCTCTCCAACCAATCCCTCTTTGCTTGAGGAATCAAGGTCTTCAGTTGTTCCTTGTATTGTTGGTAACGGGAAAAATCTTTAACTCGGAAGGCTTGATGTTTCATGTTAATCAAATGTTTCAATGTAGGTGTTATCCATTCTTTATCTAAGGATTTCATTTCAACGAAGGTATAAAGAATATTATTTTCAAGAGCATTTTGAATAAATTCATAAAAGATGTCACATTTGTCTTGTAGACTACAGTCCAATCTGTAAAATACATGCCACGGGATGGATTGAATTTCATCTCGGAATTTGATCATGTGTTTGAAGCGAAAGTCAAGGACCTTGCGAATTTCAACAGTTTCAGAGCATGCAGATTCGGATTTTGGGTCTAAATGAATGGAGTGATGGTCTGATTTGCCGAAATTACAACCTATAATAATAATAAACTTTATTGGTTCACAAGCTGCATGCAGAATCGGTGAACAATACAAATCGAGCGATGACAATATGTGAAGACACGAAAGCAATGCAATGGTTACCAGTATCAAAAACCAAAGTAAGAGTAAAATCAACAGTAGATAAAAACGCGAACTATTTACAAAACTTGATGAAAGAATTCTTAAAACGACAGGTTTTCGCAAAGCTAGGAACCACATCACTTGCATTGCGAGTAGATATGTTACGGACAGAACGGAAAGAAAACAGCTCACGAAGGGAGTGCGAGTCACTTGCACAGATTGATTTGTAGAGTTTTTGACACGAACTATTTGCAGACTGAATTACATCCTGATCGGCATCAAGAGAAATGCCAATGATTCTGCACACTCTTTTTTCGACACGCTTAATCTGATACAACAGGTAGTCAGGAGCATTACAAAAGCAAGCAAAAGAATACACCATAACGGAACGGATAAAGGCGATGTAGCACTTCAACATGTTACTGGTGTCACAGCCAGCTCGCCTCAAGTTTCGAATTATAAAAATTCGTCGAGAAGCCTTCCTTACAATGTACTCAATGTGTTCATTCCACTTCATGTCGGACGACAAAACAATGCCCAAATAAGAAAACGAATCCACTTGATTAAGAAACAGACTGTTAGCAACACGGATAGGAAGCAAACTTAAACTTTTTTAGTGACAACATCCATCACAAAACATTTTTGATCATTCACAGGAAGACCGACATTTGCTGACCAACAAGTGATGTTATCCCACTCTTTCTGCAAATGATCATCATCATTGCAGCGCAAAAAATGCAGAAATAAAAAATCGTCAGCATATTTTATCAGCTTGGTATTCAAGCACACAGGAGACAAGTCATTGACAGAGAGTGTAAAAAGTATAGGGCCAAGCACACTGCCCTGAGGCACACCACTTGTAGCATCACACCAATCGGATAAGGAATTATTATACAACACTCTTTGTGAACGAAAAGATAAAAAGCTCACAACCCATTTAACAAAACATGGAGGCAATTGAAACTTCTCGCAAGCATTAACTATAGTGGCATGAGGAAGACGATCAAACGCCTTGGAAAGATCGACTGACAACAGTCTTACAGCTCCAGAGGATTGGTCAAGGTGACGTAAAATGTGATGCTGAGTCAAGACAAGAGCACTGGTTGTGCCAGACCCAGGACGCGGAATAAACGCAAACTGTGATGGGTTCACAGAGTCTTTAACAACAGGCAAAACGTACTTATGGGACACAATGCGTTCAAATATTTTAGATAGAGCAGGGAGGATGGAGATCGGTCGAAAGTCACTCACTAAAGAAGGCCTATCCGTCTTTGGCACGGGGCACACATTAGCTTGCTTGAAAGCGGAGGGAAACACTCCATCTTGCAAGCTCCAATTAAACAGAGAAGTAATAGCCGGTGCCAAGATGTCTGAAAATTCCCGATATACCCATGGAGGAATACCATCGGACCCGACAGAAGTCTTTGTGGGGCGCCGAAGCTCACTTAAAACTTCGTCACAGGAAATAGGCGGTAGTGTAAGAGAGCCACAGTTAGACGACATAACAGCAGCATCACAACACTGGAAATTTGAGGCGAAGTATTCACAAAACATATCAGCAGTGAGATCCGTTGAAGAAGGTGGCTTGTTGTTTCTTGAAAGAACACGTAAGGCCTTCCAAAGCTTCTTCGGATCAGCCGAATCAATGGTCTCCGTCAGATACACACGTTTAAGGTAAGTAATGTGCTCCTGCACATCATTCTTCAAGCGACGATACTTGTTCCACTGGCGCATACGGAAGGCATTATCTCGCTCATTGATAAGTATCTTCAGGGAACACTTCATCCACTCCGGTTCTTTGTCGCGTATTCTCACAGTTCTCTCAGGGAAACACTGATTAAAAAGTCCAAACAATGCTCCCTGAAAGAGATCAGCAGACTCCTCGACTGACGAGCATGAGTTGACTAGAGCCAACCAATCAACAGATGAAACATCATCATTGAATTTAGAGAAATTCGCATGAGAGAATTTTCTTACTTTCTTCTTGATCACAGCTTTTGGGATATGCACAGGTTTCCAAAGAATAACGTTATGATCGGAATTGCCAAGCGGTGAAAGAACACGGGGCTTGACATTTGAGTCAAAATTCACAAAAATTTGGTCCAATACACGATCACCTCTAGTACCGGTATTTACCATGGGTTGTAAACCGAGTAAATCAGCAATCACGTTATACTGTTTTCGAAGATCATTGAAGTCACCGGTGAGTAACACACGAATATCCGAACCAAACTTGATGAAAGCTTCATCCAACAATAATGAAAGGCATGAGATAGCTTCGTTGTGGGCTGTTGGATTGTTCCAGAAAGGATGGTATATTCCAAGGACAGCCAGCTTCAATTCCTTGATGAACAGATATAGTCCGGCAGCCAGAGCGAGTTTCTGCAGGGAACGAGGCCGAAAGTGAGACTTTCACAGAATGATGTGCACCCTATGCCTACTACGAATCGGCACGTCTGCCGAGTTCTAGTGAGTTCCTCTTCTTGTCAGACAAGATCAAAGAAAAACACATGTAAATCCAATGGGACGCAGATTGCAGTTTTTGGCTAAAATGAAATTTTGTATGTTTTCTCTGATTAAACGAAAAGTAATAAGCCCAGAGTCATAATTTTTGCCATGGAATGTCTTCAGGTCATTTCCTATGATGTACATGTGCTTTTGTCATGCAACTAATCGGCAATGCATGTGCGAATGTGGTTGAATGTGAACAAAGTTTCTCAAAATGTTTGTGATTGCCAACATTAAGAGGCTCGCCAAATCTAAATGCGTTCAGCTATATAGAAAGGGGTGCATGAAAATGAAAGGAAATGACATGAAGACATTCCATGGCAAAAATTATGACTCTGGGCTTAGTACTTTTCGTTCTATTAGAGAAAACATGGAAAATTTCATTTTAGCCAAAAACTACAATCTGCGTCCCATTGGATTTACATGTGTTTTTCTTTGATCTTGTCTGACAAGAAGAGGAACTCACTAGGACTCGGCAGACATGCCGATTCGTAGCAGGCATAGGGTGTATATCATTCTGTGAAAGTCTCACTTTCGGCCTCGTTCCCTGCAGAAACTCGCTCTGGCTGCCGGACTAATACACATATTCAGAGGTTGGAATAATTGGATGAAGTGTAAAATTCACGTCAATATTTATAACAGAGTATGTAGATCTCACATAACAGAGTATTCCACCTCCATGACCATTCGCACGATCACATCTATAGGAAGAGTAATCAAACAGGGCAATGGCGGCATCACTAGTAGTTGAGTCCAACCACGATTCAGTTATCAAGCAGATATCAGGTCTATGCTCAGACATCAATAATGCAAGCTCATCGAACTTGTTGCATACAGACCTAGCATTGGTGACCACCAGATTTGGACAGGCTGATTTGCGACGGGAAGGGCGTTGAAGCAAAACATTGGCACGGCAATTGATGAGATTGGATTTAACAGAAGACCGAGAATTTGATTCATATGGTTTAGGAGCAGCAGTGGATGTAGCGGAATAAACCACAGGGATATGTTGCACATAAATATTGAAATAAAACAATCTTCTCCTTACAGTACGCGAAAGACATGCACACTTTGCATAGCGGAGCTGCAGAAGTTGATCAATACTGTAGCATTGTCTGGTAACCATTGCGTTGAAAGAAGAGTGACAGCAGCAACGACCAAGACACGATGACAGGTCGCTAACTATCCGACCGCACGCCAGCGAGACATGCGATCGAATGAAGTGCTATCTTGGGAGTATAGTACTGATCTCTTAGACTCTCGTTCTTTAGAATCTTAACAAGGATCGAAGACTTTCTTGTTGGCTGGTTCACAATTTGTAGTAGATCTAAAGCATTCTCTAGCTCATCTGTAGGCAAATTGTTGAGGTCACCCAGTTAAGTAGTAACACCATGGAAGACGGGAGGACAGTCTTCAGTGTGGTGCAGTGAAGGACTCATCCTCCTCCTCGGCAGCGGTGAGGTGGCCGGGAGGTTGAAGGATGAGGTCCCTTCCCCTCTCGGAGCAGGAAGGACAGCTCGGTGTAGGGAGCCGAGATTGGGTGGAAAGACAACTCGGTGCAGGAAGGAGAACAGGAGACGGAAAGACAGATCGGTGCACGGAGGAGAAAGTGAGTGGATTTGTGGTGATATCTAGCATGTAGGTTAGGTTTATCATGTACTACAGTGTGCTGTATAGCCTACATTGCACATTTTTACGCCGAAGCTTGACTAATCATACATTAGTGGCCTACATAACTTATTTAGCAAGTATGTAAAATAACTGTTGGTACACGTAAGCCTATATTTTTTGCAGCAGACCAGCCCTAATTAAACTATAGCCTAGGCCTAATATTTAAACTGCGTATTGTTAGAGCCTACACGTAGATCTACCTAAGTAGGCTTGGGTTTCGATTTATCAGTTAACTAAGTACAGATATACAACAAAGAACTAATAAGAGGTCAATTTCTAGACATGTACAAAATATCTAGTCTATCTACCTAGATACCTACATATAAATATAAAGTTCACTTGTACAAGCTTCGGCTTTATCGTAGATAGTGCCTATGCTTAACAAGCCCCAACATTTGGCATTGTTCATAAGCTTATGAAGAATCAATTAATCAGTAAGTCGTATCCTATTATGTAGGCGTCTAGGCTTGCTATCGGGAAGGTAGGCTAGACTTAGAAAATGCAACATCATGACGGTCGCCTTTTGCTATAGCCTGCGATTTATCCTATAGGCTAATTAGAATCGATATACCCGACTGACTATATGACCCGACCGACTGACCAAAAAAATCCATTTCGCTTGTCTTATTGGGGTGATACAGAACCTGGGTCTGACTAGTGAGTCCATGCATAGGCCACCGGCTACCTATGGCCTAGACAGGCCTAGACACAGTGCTAGTGCATGACCCGGTTACTATACAACCAGGTTAAGGCGGTATGGGTCCTATGGTAGCTAGAATTTTGCATCATGTTAGGCTTGGGTGTGGAGCCCAAGCCTTCTAAGGCACCTAGGATGCAATTCTATGGTGGTAGAATTTTGTATATTGTTTGGCTAGGATCATGAAAATTCTTGCTTGCGTTGCTTGGGGCTTGGTGTAAACCCAAGCAAAACCCAAGCCGCTTGGCTTGGGGTGACTCAGCCCAAGCCCCATAGCAACCTTCATTCAATTCAAGCTTTGAATTTCTATATCATGGATATGAATCCTTTTGAAATTCGCGGCTGAACAACCCATGTATTTCCTGAAGTTGAGAAGAAATATGAAAGTTAACGAAAATTAGATAATATTCTCATGAAAAGTTGTTTTAGGCTCCAATTCCCGAGATCTCAGAATTTCCGAATCTCGCATTGAATATTGTGTGTCCCATGCTATTGCTGCTGTTGCTGATCTCGAATCAGGTTTAACATTCCAGAAACCAACGACCCGTCCAAAAGATTTTTGTGATCCAGTTGATAACAGTCACTGAAATTTCGCACAATTTGGCTGGTGTGTTTAATGCTGAACTGACTGCTCATTGTTCGATCTCTATGGTATTATGTCAGCTGATTGTGCCATTTCATAGGCATTACATGTTCTAATGTTTCCATTCTAGTCAAACAGAAAAAGAGACCGGTCTAATTCTGTAGTTCATGCACTTTAAAAAAGAATCAAAAATAAACTCCTTCTCTGTGATTTATATTTTCAAAGTGATCAATTGAGAAAACGACTCATTGCTACATTTGTGATTTAGCCTGCGTAATATTTTGCAATTTTTCGCATGGTTATTGGCTATATGATTTCTATTTCCTTGAATTCCATTAGAACTGTCATCCAGACGTGCGGTTTAAGTGTCAAACTTAATCAAAGGAGGCTTGTGTAAGTCTGTTTCAAATTCTGTAGCACTTTCATTTTCCGAAGACATTCTACGAAATTTCCGAAGATTCTCATGAAGGATCATGGGAAAGGACGACAATGTTAGCACTGTACATCCATCGGGAAATCTATTTTGACTAGATGCCGAGATACAGAGTTTATTTCTGTCGCAATAAAGTACAAAAATGCATGTTTATAGTACGATTACTTTAACGAAATCTAGACTTCCGTTTATAATGTCAAAAACTCGAAATTATTATTTCTAAGTATGATTTTTTCGAAAATGTTTGTCTGTACCCGAAAACAACAATGCGTTGACCAAATTCTATCACTGGTATGCACGATTCATTTGAGCAATTTACTCTCTTCCATCATTACATTATCATCTCATCACCAGTGTTAGCGAGCGGTCGTATTTTCTATAGCTCTTGTCTATTGTCGACTTTTCGCTGTTATCTTAGTTTTAAGTAATCGCTTCCCGTAGTTTTTGATATCGTAGTGGTCCTTCTAGTGTTTCTAGTTTTTGGTGCTGGTTTTGCTGTAGCTTTCTGATTATTTCCTTTTTTGTAGCAATTTTTTATATAGTAGAGAACCGCTATTGTATTGATTTTGGTGAGCTGACTTCACTGCCTTTGTTAGGCAACAATTTCACTACAACCGTCCAAAGACTTTCTATTTAACTTCGTATTGATTTAGCTAGACAATAGGTGAGGCATCAAACTGTTCGACTTTGCCATATTTTATTGTTATTGCACATATATAGATATTTGATCTCTCTCCAAACTTTTGTGAAATTTGATAATGATCATGTCACAACGTGCCAGTGTATCCGTCAAAACCTAGCGATCGCCAATATGGGGGGTGCAGAGATTCTGTTTCGGAATTGAACATTCATGTGACTTGTGAAAAGTGTGATTTGCTTTTCCATTCCTATTGTACGAAACTGCCATCGTATGAATTTATTAAGTATATAAAACAAAACGGATATACACTTGTGACACTTGTATGTTCAAAATTTATCCTAATGACATCCAGAACATAGCAAAACAAAATGAGTCACATCAAAATCAACAAAACAAAGAAGAACTGAGATTGTGAAGCCGAAATCGATAGAATGAAGCAAAGAAATCATCGACATCAATGAGATTCATTCAACGGTTCACGCAATACGCGAAGAAGGCTTCAGAACGGTACGAGTAAGCCCTCCAAAGTACAGTTCCCCAAATTTAGACCGATAAATGCAACATCAAGACAATCTCCGCAAGCAGAACAACGTCCAATTGAAGCAGATCGAGTTCACCAGCAGGAAGTTCAACGTTTGCATCAACGGTCGTCTCATCAAAGACCGCCTCAACACCAAAGTTCTTTGAGATTCAAGTCATGTTGTACTCGCGGTAGACGTGGGCACCTCTCGTGGAATTGCTGGTTTAACAACAACTACAACTACATGTACAACTACAACATGAGACCACAACCAAGAAGGCATCCTGGACAGTATACTCGCAGAAGAACAATGCCATATACATGTAGAAGACAGTGGAGAAATTTCAGACACGATGGAAATTATGAGTGGGTAAACGAAAGAAGATGCCCAAGATATCCATATCCTGATCAAAGACCACACGGAAGACGACAACCTCAATTTCATAAGAGCACAAATTATCAAAAAGAAAATGATCAATTTCCTGAAGAAAGAATAAGACCATTGTCGCCAAACCAACATCAACAACAAAACACTTATTATAGAACAAATGATAACAGCTACACAAATCATTTAACACGTTCTAATTACAATGATAACCGTTATTTTTGATGAAGTGAAGCAGAGAGGAGGAAAAAACTACTGCTGAAAAGAAGCAGACAAAGCATGCTAATATAGAATTATTCTATGTCTATGAGAATTATTCTCTATTCTATGGAATATTCTATGGAATTATTCTCAGCCTGTCAAATCTATGAGACGAGCAGTTAACGGCTGATAAGGAAAATACTGTTCAAAAATTATTCAGGCCAGAATGACTCTCTTTTGCTGTAGATATCCATTTTTCTCTGTCATTCTGGCCTGAATAATTGAGAATCATGTGGTTTTGAGAATACTATGAAATCATATCTGAATTTTGGTATTGAATACAATGACATAAAGACATAATTAAAATTTCGAACAAAAAAATCACAAATTAGATTTCGTAACTGGCAGTTCTAAAGTGGAGACTCTGCATAATTTCATGATAGAATGCTCACTATATCAGAATTTACGACAAGAAACAGAGCCTTTGTTATGCAACTGTAGCAATACAACAGAATTCAATAAATTGATGAATATTTAACTCAAAAGCTGGTAAAATCCATCGCAAAGTTTCTTAAAAAAGCAAACGACTTGAGAACGATGACTAAAGAAATCACTAACCAACAAGTATGAAATCTGGAAATTTATCTTCGTCACTTCTCCTCTCCTCCCTGTTCAGAATATGTTTTTTCCAACATCAACCGCACGCTGTTTTCTGCCATCACGTTATGTTTTTGTGCACAGTATGTGAGCGTACATGCTCCTGTTTCCAATGTTCTTGGAAATAAACTATTTTGACTTTCGACTTTTGACCTCATATCTTAATGGAATTAGCGTCGCAATGAATGTGATAGATCTTTATGAGATGCTGCTGTAACCAATTATGAATCAATGTCTTGTTGTTTGTGAATCGATCCACTATTTAGTAATTGACTAAATAGAGGATGGATTCACAACCAACAAGACATTGATTCATAATTTCTTCCTAACAGCTTTTGCAACGCAGACATGAAATTACAAACATTATTCTCGTGTACTGAAAGTAAATTTCGTCGGTTGTTTAATTGGATGACAAGTGATCCAATCTCTTGATCCTGAGAGAAAATAAAGGGGTTTATTATCTATGAAAATTTTGAACGTTTATTTTAAGATTTCTGATTATGTCTTCGCATCTCATTGATACGTCTTCGCATTCCACGGATTGCAGTAATGCTTTGTAATCTGCTTTGCATTCTGCTTTATAGTACAGAAGTTTCAGTAAGTAGAGTTGTGGCAATTCGATTCTCCAAATTGGATCCAAATTATATTAAATATGGTGGATCAGTTCCATGTGGCACTTATTTTACAAAGGCTACTTACAATGCAGTTTCACGATTAAAGTATGCTATTCTTTGCAGTCAGGACGGTAAATGCGTGTCGTATTTTTACGCAAAGAATGCTTGTAAGATATTTTCAATCGTTTGCAGAGATTCTTCTAACCCACTATTAAAGGGCCATATGCAGAGACATGTTAAATTACAGTTATCAGCACTGAATTTTCTGTGGCATTATGGGACTTCTATTTACGCTGTGACAAAATCCAAAGGACAATGGTCAACGCAGAATGCAGTATGTGCGCAACTGGGATGTATTTGTGGATACCCAAAACCAATGCAGAGGTGAAATTCATCACAGATAAAATGTATCAATTAAACTCAAATTTCTACGTAAACTACGGGCTAACTTTTGAAACACCTTGTATATGAGAAGAAGTGTTTGTTTCCATTCGACAGAATGTATCTTTTCATTTTGTGACATATGAATGTCTATTATTCAATATGAAATTGATGGCTATACCACAAAATCTATGAATGAGCTAATCCATGGACTACATTGATATTTTGGTAGTCTGTGGCTAATTAAAACATGTTTATAGACTTCTATGACAGAAAAATCACATACTTCTATAAACAAGTTATGTTAGCCAGAGACTACCCAAATATCAATATAGTCCCTGGATAAGTTCATTCATAGATTTCATTCATGCTATAGGCCTGTACCACATAGCAGCGGGAGGAAAAATTGATATTTCATCTCAAGAAAATAGGTATTTTCTGCAGATTCTTCCTGTGTTCACAAATGCAATAATTACCTGGCCTTGTGTATTTTATATTTAAGTGATATGAAGCTTTTAAGATGTCAAATAGAATGATAATCTAGTGTTAAGAAGTTGAAGCTTAATTAAGAGGCATAGAGTAAATATATTAGGTAGAGTGGTAACTCCGCATTTATTAAATCCCCAATGTTTATACACTTTCGAATTTATTAAATGAACTCAAAGGACAAATTTGTTCAAGATGTGACATGCACATTTATGCAGTTTTGAAGAAATTACAACGGAATTGACTGATCATGATAGCATTTCAGAAGGAAATGATATTATTTTACAGATCCTCCGTGTCATGACAGCCTTGGAGAGGTAATGTTTCTAAAATAAGCAACTCGATGACCTGCTATTGCTTTCGTGCTCAACCTCAAGAGAATCTTCTTAAGCGTGATCATAAGCAACCTACCACTGGTAGAGCAAAATCTAGATTCAAAGACAATGATTTCAATTAACTTTGAAAGATGTATATGGGTCCACATCATTATGCAGACTCAAGAAATGAGACATGAATTTATAGTAAATCATGAAATCATGCCGATGAAAATTGAATTAAAAACTCGAAATTTCAGCCAAGTTTTTCATGAAGACTTCCATTATTATGCCGTTCATTAGGTTTCCTTGATAATCAACTTAATTTCCGCTTAGTTAGGATGCTTATTAGCAAATAGTCATTCCTATTGACAAGGAGATCTAGATACGAACAGGAGTGGAAACTTCGGCTGTTTATCCTGCAGAATTTACCACATCGGGCTGACAGTGTAAGAAGTTGTTTCATGCATGGAAAATGATTTCAGATCAGCACAAAGGACTACTGTGACCTGAAGTCTCACACAGGACGATTAGCGCGCTGTTGTATGACAATAGCGACTAGCGAGTAAGCGTGTTGATGCTTATTGATTAGCTTCAGGGAAAACAATCCTGTCGACTCCGACCGTACTGCACTGAGTCATCATGCATGAGTGTCAAACAGCGTTGACTTGCAGGCTGTCTCACCAGTTCGCCATTCGTTTACTGCTTCTGTAGCGTGAATGTTGCTTTCGCTCACTCGTCGTCCTGTGAATGTGACATTATTTTAGTTGTTACGACTTAGAGCGGGAGCTGAGGGGGTTTGGGTGCAACGAAAATGCGCCCAAGGTTTGACAACATTTATTGATAGGTGATAGTCAACTAGTACAGGAACCGATCGTCTGCCGGGGCGCAACGATTGCGTTCACCCCCATATTAACAATATAAGCCCCCCCCCAAAATTTTGTACTAGATACAACATTCTGGCGCCCGCGAAATTTAAATTGGATCTTGTTCCCTGGTATCCAAGGGGTACGGAAACCGCAATGACAGACGATTTATCGATTGCGTTCCCCCCGGCAGACGCCCCCCCCCCAAGGGCCCCCAAATTTTGTACTAGATGCAACATTCTGGCGCCCGCGAAATTCAAATTGGATCTTGTTCCCTGATATCCAGGGAGTAAGAAAACATCATTGACAGACGTTTTATCGATTGCGTTGCCCCCGGCAGACGCGATTTAATGCCCCAAAATATTTTAGACTTGATACATACACGTATATGGATACATGTATAACATTTCTGCGCTCGCAAATTCAGGGCGAAAAATTCGTTATGTCCTTAGATTTCGTCTAATGTTTAATGTACATTTCCTTGTACAAAGTAAGTAATTCTTATGATCAAATAAGACGATACTGCTGTTTTATACGTACATTGAAAAAAGGAAAACAACAGATTAAAAACATCCTTTATTTCATCTAAAAAAGTAGGACTTGAAGAGTTCCGTGGCAAAACTGAGTAACAAAATATCTTTGAATTGTTTCTCATTATGTTTACGGTTGTCTTTTGCTATAAAAACGTCACTTCATGTAGTATAACAAGTTCTTTATCACGAAAACTTGTGGTCAAAAAAATGTTCAAAATCACGGTTGTCGTTTGCTATAAAATCGTCACTGCATGTAGTATAACAAGTTCTTTATCACGAAAACTTGTGGCCAACAAAATGTTCAAAATCATGTACACATATTCAAGTAGGCCTATAACAAAGTCTGTAAGAAGAGAAACGAGTTGGGCGCAATGATTACTGAAATAACAATCCAAATAGGTCTGTAAATGGTCAGAGTAAAAGAATCTGGCTATAACATTATGTAAAAAGTGGAAATTTACATGTGTACAATGTACATGTATTAAAAAAGAATCAAACAATTCTATACCTGATTAACATAATGAAAATAATTGCGTCATATTACATACAATAGGCTAATTGTGGATACAGATGCTTTTAGTTTTATAAAGAAGAGTCTCAACAAAGAACGTCTTTGGTTTACAGGAACGTAAGGTAGTTTGCAAATGCTTCCGATATCAAACAAATGCTACTTCAAATTATCATTCCAGTTCATCATCTGTGCTTTCATCACTCCATCTTTCGTCTTCTTGGTCAGAATCATTGTCATTGTTGTCATTGTCGCCATTTTCAGTCAGTTGTGAAGGCAAGGAATCGCCTCTAAACCAATCGATGACTAACTTATCACCAACCTTCTTCCAACCGCTCGTCAACGGATCAAGATCCATCGTTGGATTAGCTGTATTCGCCCGTGCCCCCAATGAGGTTATATATTTGGTTCGCTTCACATGCATGGTCAGTGCATTACGGCATGGAGGAAGGAGGGCACAATCGATCTTTTTGATGTTCACTAATGGCTTCGAATCAGAGCTTCTGCCACTCATGCGTTTGAATCTATCGTATCGAGCTTGATTTACATCTTTTGTGTGCTGTTGTCGATACATTTCACAGACGAATTGTTCAATTGTTTCCATATCAGGCTCGATGTTTTCATCCGTCAAACCGGCAAACATGTTGGCGTATTCGGTTGACTTGCACAGCATTTCTAATTGTTTGATTTTCCCTTTTCGAAAGAATGATGACGTGAAATCGCATCCAGTGAATGCGTGGAAACCCAACAGAGAGATACAGAGGTTGTGTCCGATGTTGTCCAAGATTTCTGCAATATTGCTCACATTGATGAATCGTCGGTTGTTTCCGGAACCGCAATCCATGATGAGTTGGCCATTCAATACGATGTTCATTATTTTTGATTGTCCAATCAAACCGAGTAGTATGATAAGAACGTCCGTGTCCGATGCCCACACCATAACTCCATCGTCAGGCAATCTTCGGGCGACATGGAATCCGATTAAGGTATCCGCTTCCTCGTGTTGGACTTGAAGTTCGAGGGGTTGACATGATCTCACCTGGGATGCAACTGATGTTATTTCTACACATGAACCACCATGGGAGACAAATACAGTCTTAGAACCGATGATATGAACATTATGATCTTTCTGCCATTCTTTTTGGATGAATTTCGCAAATTCGTTCTTGAATTTTCCATTTCTTAGCAAGATTGAAGTCGTCTGACGTGGTCTTTGGTCCGGTCCAGCAATTTCAAAATCTGCGTTATAAGTGGCGTTTCTCAATTTCCTTTCATTTTCTTTCAATGACATTTCTTTACATTCGTCAAACAAGACATGAATTTGTCTGAATAAACCCTGTGTCATCATTAATTCAAGTTTGCGGAGCCAGGGTAACCAAAGGTCTTCGGTTGAGTAAAAACGTCATCTCATGCGTACGATGCATTTCGCTTGCCACCGGCAAGCATGGTCACGTTCTGAATTGACAAATCATGTAGAGACAAAATAAACGCTAGAAATTCCATGCATGATCAATAATCAACAAAGGTCAAAAAGATAAGTGTCCGAAGACTCTATGAAATCGATCTGTACAAAGTTACTGCTCATTTTAGTCAAAAGTAAAATAAGGAAAAGTTAAAATGAAATGAAAGACAAAAATGAAAGTCTAAAGCACTCCATTCCAAGCCGTACCGATATTGAAGTCACATTTGTTAACGCTGTTGTACTTCCTAGACCATAGTGATTCCTTGATGAGACGTCTACGATGAAACGGCTCCCGATCCAGCGTCTCGCAATGTTCCCAGTCGATTCCATGGCCGGTGTCAAGAACATGGGCGACGACTTCTGAATGTGTAGCAACATTTCTCACGTTACGTCGATGTTCTTTCACACGTTCCTCCACCGTTCTCGAGCTCTCTCCCACATATGACCATCCGCAGCAGTCATCAGTACAGTTGAGGCGATAAACCACTCCGAACTGTTTGGGCTGTGTAGGTCTCTTCTTAACCAGCATATTCCTCAAGGTGGATACTGGTTTGTAAAAGGTCTTTATACCAAGTTTCTTCAGAGTACCTGAAATATTCTCTGCAAGTCGAGGGATGTATGGAATAGAGACTTGCAGAGAATATTTCAGGTACTCTGAAAAAACTTGGTATAAAGACCTTTTACAAACCAGTATCCACCTTGAGGAATATGCTGGTTAAGAAGAGACCTACACAGCCCAAACAGTTCGGAGTGGTTTATCGCCTCAACTGTACTGATGACTGCTGCGGATGGTCATATGTGGGAGAGAGCTCGAGAACGGTGGAGGAACGTGTGAAAGAACATCGACGTAACGTGAGAAATGTTGCTACACATTCAGAAGTCGCCGCCCATGTTCTTGACACCGGCCATGGAATCGACTGGGAACATTGCGAGACGCTGGATCGGGAGCCGTTTCATCGTAGACGTCTCATCAAGGAATCACTATGGTCTAGGAAGTACAACAGCGTTAACAAATGTGACTTCAATATCGGTACGGCTTGGAATGGAGTGCTTTAGACTTTCATTTTTGTCTTTCATTTCATTTTAACTTTTCCTTATTTTACTTTTGACTAAAATGAGTAGTAACTTTGTACAGATCGATTTCATAGAGTCTTCGGACACTTATCTTTTTGACCTTTGTTGATTATTGATCATGCATGGAATTTCTAGCGTTTATTTTTTCTCTACATGATTTGTCAATTCAGAACGTGACCATGCTTGCCGGTGGCAAGCGAAATGCATCGTACGCATGAGATGACGTTTTTACTCAACCGAAGACCTTTGGTTACCCTGGCTCCGCAAACTTGAATTAAGACATGAATTTCTTCTTCAGGAGAAGAACAAACGTGAGACAATATTTGTCGCGCTTTTGTCCCATACGATCCATTGGTTTGTGGCAACTGTGAATGCATCAACATACCTCCATCGTACATGAGGCAACGAGTTGGGGGCAAAGTCTCCGCTGTTATTCTATCTGTCTGTTTATCTTCAAGAGATCTCAAAAGAACAGATTTCTGTGTTTTCAATAGTGATCCGTCGGTGTGCGCCAAGGACAGCGGTACATCCGTAATTGGATACGACAATAGATTCTGTAACGAAAATCCTGCCAGTTTTTCTGGTGGCATAGACAGAATTCTTCCAAAAATATCCCGGACGCTTTCGGCAGCTATTCTTCTAGATTTGGGAACATGCTGCTTTTTCTTATTTTCTGATGCAAAATTGTTTACTCGTATTCTTTTGACGGGTTGCAAAAATCGATTTGAATCTAGGGAGCACTAATTCTGGAAGGCTGATCGCTGTGTACTGCCACGCTCCAAGGTTTCAAGAAGATATTCTCTTGTGTCTTGTGAAGCAACTTGCCCTGTGGCTAAATTGATCAAATGATGAGATTCACATGTGTTTTCAAAAGGGTTGCAATGCCTTTGCATTGATTCTGTCAAGATTGATACATCGTTGTTGTCTTTCTTTATACGCCAAGGCCTCGCTTGCGCAATTGGCTGCTCTCCCGACTCCAATCCGACAAATTCTTTCATATCTGAAACCATCAGGCCCCTCTGTGCAGTTGTGATTGCCCATCTTTTCACAGCATTGTTCTTGTTGCGAAACGCAACAATACCACGTAAACCAGATGATGCGTCTCGGTTTATCGTTTGTTCTAATGTAAGATCGATCAGAGATCTGGCATATTGCTTCGTTGAACGTCGAATGGAGAAAGCACCAGAATTCATCATTATTCGACAACCTTCAGGCATACGTTTCAATTTCTCTAGGAATAATGTCCCCCATCTCGCATAATTCGGTCGATTGAGTGCGAAGAATACATCGACTACCTTCGGCAAAATGGCGATATACAAGTCCAAATCGTTCGTTCTGACTGCTCGCTGGAGGTCCCTCAAGACTCGATTGATCAAATATATGTAAATGGTCCAGTAAGATGCAGTCGATCCATATTCTCCACTGAGAACACAAGCAAAAAAAAGTTCATAACTGGACAAGTGCTGCATGAAATCGTCATGCTGATCAAGGTAATCTTCCAATTGAGCTGGATCAGAGGGGGCATCGGTCAAAATGGATGATATCATTTCTTGAGAATCCTCTTCCAACGGACTGACGAATTGATATAAGAGCCTTTCCAAAACGGATGCCAATATCTGGTAAATACGCGTACAACGATTATAGAATCGTCCTTTGATGAATCCGTTGAGAAATCCGTCGGCAAGAACACCTGCGTCTGACAAAATGAACTCAATTTCAGATTCCTGTACGAATGTTCCAATGGCGTCGAAGAAGGCCAATTCAGTATGGAAGTTGCCAAGTAGAATGAGTATTCTGTCAAACTTCGGGGCTTCCAGGTGTTGTATGCAGTAAGCCTTTGACGCCACTGCAAGATCATATGTTACAATTGCAAAATCTTCTTTCAGTTCGTCAGCGATGTTCAACGTTCGGATCATTGTTTCTCTGACTACACTGTTTTGGGTGGGCGACGCAATCATTGGCTCCATATAGGAGATTACCTGCTGCGGTAAATCGTCGTGTACGAAATCTGCGTAGAAGCCGTTGAAAAGAGGAATACATTTCAGCTGAGATAGAATGAGCCACCAGAAGTCAATTGTTGGGGGAATCCTCTCAACAATGCTGTCAGGTTCAAGGGTGGATAGATCGAATTTTGCAGTTTTGATTGATCTCCTGTACGGTGGAATCTCCTTTTCTGTTGCTTGAAAACTTTTTCGTCTTTTTTCTTGACCTTCGACTGGATTTGTCTGAGCCTGGGATTCGGAGGTTTAATTTTGATAACAAATCCCCACAGTACAATGGAAGGTACCTTTGCCATCGACGGTTTCGATGTTTGGATCGAAGCTATCCCACACCACTCCTGTAGCGAGACCTCTTTCCAAATGAAGTTCTTGAGGTGTTTGACGATTTGTATTCGCACATGTGTACGCGAACTCCGTTTCAATCTCTTTTACTTGGTTATAATTTATTGAATGGCCGAGTCGGTTCAATATTTGCAGGATGACTTTCGAGCCGGACAATGTACTCAATGTCAATCCCAAACTTGTTTGTTTCCATGGCACTACCGAACCTCGAGAAGTATTGAAAATGGCATCAGATGCAGAAGCAGTTATTCTTCTTTCCATATTCTCTGTCTGATTGGAAGGCTTCAGGCCTTGAAACAAAGTTCTGAAAAATATATCAACTTGATTCGGTATTTCTGGAGAAACGCTTTTCAATGAGTGGGTAGAGGTATTCATTGGTGATGATGTCTTCGGCATATTCAGAATCGCAGATCGCAGTAGAAGAGCAGCTGATTGAATCTGTTCCGTAGCCTCATTTGACTCCAGATTTTCTTGTAATATCGCTTTGGCAACATTTAGAGGAATTGTTGAGCTGTATACAACATTTCCTTGACGTTGATTCAGTAGCTGAATCTCTATTTGATCACCGAACTCTGATTTGATCTTGCTTGATAATGAATATGTTCTGTAATTCTCAAGATCCGTCAAAGAGCCTCCTGAACAAAGGTATTTATTTCGGTAAAGAGTCATGAGAGTTGTCAACAATACACTTCGAGCTTTGTCGATTACTTCTGCTTGCATGTATGACTTCAAAGAATCAAAAGTCTTGGCATGAATGAATGAATCGAGATGTCTCAGCTGACACAACATTATCAATCGGTCTACAATCCTTGAGGTACTCCTTTTTGCACGTTTTGTGATACCTCGCCTCTTTCGCAATTAAATCTCCGCCACATTCTATCAATGGCATAAGTCGAGTATCTTGCTTTTGTAGTATGGCTTGTCGTGTAGATTCTGCAGCTTCTTTAGTCAATATCATGCTCAGTTTTTCTTGAACTCTGTTTCTGACCTTGCGCGATTTCCCACAGAAGATGCATTCATGAGATACCAAGAGCCCTTTTGAATCAGTTTTTGGATATGCTTCGGAATCATTGCTTCTTGTTGTTACTCGTACACTCGGTTGCTTTTCATTTTCTTCCTGTTCTTCTGGTTTTCTTTTAACGGCAGTATATCTTCTATAGCATTTCGTGTGGTAACCGAAATGATAATTTGAAGCAGCATTTGAATGAGTATCATAAGTACAAAGAGTCTCAGTTACAGCGTTCATGATATCACTTTTCAATAGACTTCTCAATCTAGCTGCCTGAAGAATGGTGTTCCACATACTTTCTGAGAACAGTCTTACTTTGTCTTTGCTCGATTCTTTGCAGATGATACATTCTACAACAGAAGGCAACGACTCGGATTCTGTGTCATTCTCATTCTCAGGGATTATCGGCATGCTGCTGCTTGTAATGTGCGGCAATGCACAGGACTGTTCACTTCCTCCACCTTTATTCTCTCTGAGCTCTTCCATATCCCCATTCTAAAAAATGTATATTTATGAAAAGCGAAATTTCTTTATTGGAAATACATCTATATCATCACATGATACATGGACGTTTCTATCTAAGTAGATTTCCTCTCAATAATAACAAATTATTATCTACGAGTACTATCTAGAATACACGCATAAGTTGCAAAAATGAAAGAGAACATAATCACACATGATTAGGACTGTATGATTGTACACTATGTACACGGATATGATAAATATCATTTGCATAATATGATGAAAGCAAAACTTAAAATTAACAGGGATATGCTAACGGATATTAATCATATCCCACAGCTAAATTTTTTAATACATTTTGTTTCATTTGGCAATCTCATTCACTTCAGTTTCAGTACTTAATGTTTAAAATCATAAAAAATCAAATGTTACTCGTCAAAATACATTAGAATTCATCCGCCACCCAATACTGGGAGGTCGATCCTTTCCCTCCACTGCCGGAGATGTCTGGAACTCCCTGCCCCCATCCCTGAGATCTATTGAAGACCGAGCTACTTTCAAAAAGCAACTAATAGCTTTCCTCTTGGACCGCATTTAATCCCTTGCGCTTTCATCTTCCACTTATCCTTGTATCTATCCACTTCATCTTCCTGTTTCTATGTCAACTGACTCGCTATCATGTACAGTGGCCTTGAAGGAATTTTGTCATAATGTCACTATAATAAAATTCCTTGAATCAAGAATTAGTGTTCATGATTAAACTATGCTGACGTACAATCATTATCAGTTCGTAGCCGTCTAATACGTAATCTAAGATACAATATGTATACTAGATACAATACCTTTCGCCTATAGGGCGCGGGGATGACTATGTTAAAAAGGCGATTACACACATTTAAACCTTTCTTGGGGGAGGGGTTGAAAAGCGATCCGTAACCGTAACATACATTTACAACAAAATGATCTGACATCATACTAGTGATATGTCATTATCCAACCGGTATATAATCCATGTCTTAAATCAAACCTACATGTATTGTCGTAATTTTCGGCTCATGAAATTCCGATTGAAACTTTGTCAAACTGAAACCTGCAAATTTACTGTGATTTACAGTAAGGGTTGTCCAATACCATAGCGTATATATTGCTTGTACTGAATAAGACAAGCAAATTGTATAATACTGGTAAGTACATGAACAAAATATAAAAGATCATAGTGGCGCTTCTCATAATTTTATTTCATTTATTCAACACAAAACGTGGAGAAGTAATAAATATACACGTAAAACTGTTAAAAGTCCGTAACTGTCTTGCGGCTGAAAGCTTCGATACTTCTTATACACAAGTCGTGTGGTCGAACCAACTTACAAGAAGTCATTAAAGTCAAAAGTTCAAGGATCGAGTCACGATTCAATGTCGATTATATCACTTTATTGGCGGTTCAGTCTTTTCTCTCAATTCAAAAGTATGGATGATGCGGCAGAAAAAGGAATCCCAAATCCTGAAAATAAAATCATAGGTCCATTGTAAATAACGATGAAAATTAGAATAATGTGTTATTCAAATACACAGATCATAATAGCATACTTGGTGCCGCTCGAATAGCGACGCGGTCATCAAAACAAAATATTTGTTTTCTTGGCGTCTGCCGGGGCAACGCAATCGATAAAACGTCTGTCATTGCGGTTTCCGTACTCCAAGAACACCGGGGAACAAGATCCAATTTGAATTTCGCGGGCGCCAGAATGTTGCATCTAGTACAAATTTTGGGGGCCATTGGGGTACTATAATGGCGTCTGCCGGGGGCAACGCAATCGATAAAACGTCTGTCAATGATGTTTTCTTACTCCCTGGATACCAGGGAACAAGATCCAATTTGAATTTTGCGGGCGCCAGAATGTTGCATCTAGTACAAAATTTTGGGGGGGGCTTATATTTTAATATGGGGGTGAACGCAATCGTTGCGCCCCGGCAGACGATCGGTTCCTGTACTAGGTGACTATCACCTATCAATAAATGTTGTCAAACCTTGGGCGCATTTTCGTTGCACCCAAACCCCCTCAGCTCCCGGTCTAACTTCATCAACCAGTTTGAAACCTGACAATGGTCAACAAATGCAGTGTACCACATTGTAAATCAGGGTATGATAATAGTGCCTCTTCAGGAATATCTTTTCACATGTTTCCATCTGATCGGGAGCGTACTTCGGCCTGGCTTCGAGCGATTCATCGATCGGATTTTACCATTACGAAGAATTCACGTGTTTGCAGCCTCCATTTCCAAGCATCGGATTATAAGCCAATTTCCAGTGACTCAAACTCTACTCGAAAAAAGCGTCGAATTACATCGTCAGGCCTTGAGCGGAAAGATTTTGAGAGACTCAATTCAAAGAAATTTTAAAAGACTCAGCAGTGCCATCTATCTTTCCTGGCCAACCTACATATTTCACCAGAGAGCAGCCTGCTGAAAGATCGCAATCGTCAACATCCATCGGTCGGAGAATTAAAGAAGCGAATCATTTGCAACAAATGGAAGTTGACATGATGGAGAGAGATCAAGTAAGTGATCTGAATGACATAGACACTGGTGAATTTGTTGTGCCAAGTGGTTTTCACAAAATACGTAAAAATTCACAAATTATTTACATCTACACGGATGAAAAAGTTTCTTGCATTATTGCCAGTGTGACTTTGAATGAGGATTTATCAGGTGACCTCCATTTCAATGGAAAAGAAGTACCTGTACGCAAGATAAATCATCTTACACACGAAGGATTTGTTACATCTCAAACGGATATTTGCAACATTCTCTCTTTGGTTAAATCATGGTGCACCAAGGAAAACGACCAGACTGTTATTGAAGTTCTTGTTGATCAAGTAGTTGATGCCTTAAATCATTTGATCGAAAACGATTATCATACTGACTTCATGAATTTTGTATCTGAGCAAATTCAGTTACTTTCTTGTCATAAAAACGCCAGAAGGTACTCATGTGATACAATTATTAACTCATTTTTATGGCACATGACTTCACCGGCTTTGTATGAATTATTGGGGAACCTCTTTGTTTTACCTACTGACCGCCGAATGCGGCAATTATCATCTGGTCTGAATGTAAAATCGAATGTTCTTGATAAAGCCTACCTATCTGAAAGAATCAGAAGCTTAGAGACTGTTGAACGTAATGTGATAATGATGATCGACGAAATTTACACGGCACAGAGAGTTGAGTACTCAAATGGATCATTTGTCGGTGTTACATTTGAAGGAAAACCAGCAAGAACTGTTCTTACGTTTATGGTGCAATCTGTTTGTTCAAAGTACAAAGACGTAGTGTGTATAATTCCCGTTGATAGACTAACAGTGAGTGATTTGAAGACATACTTTCAATGGGTTATTAACGAACTACACGAATTCGTACGCGTTTGTGCTGTTTCGACAGACAACCATTCAGTGAATAGGTAAGAGAAGATGATTTTCACCAACATTGCTACGCACTAGTCTGAAATGTTTTATCTTTTGTAGAGCTCTTTTTATTGATCTTTGTGGTGGACAGCTTAGGAATTATATAGAGCACCCAACAGTTGCAAATACAAAGCTATATTTATTTTTCGATCCTACACATAATATGAAGAATATCTATAATAACTGGATATCCAAGAAATATTTCCTTTTACCTGCCGGACACATTGGGACAGATGAAATCGCTGCAGACTTCAATCATATTCAGCAATTATTTGCTCTAGAAGAGACAAAGCCTTTGAAAATTGCTAATCGATTAACGTTGTCTTCAACTGGACCATCGAGCATTCAAAAGCAATCAATAAAGCACGCCCTCGGTAAGCTTCATAATCGCTGCTGCAGCAAAATAGAATGCATGCCTACATATATATTGAGAGAGTATTTTATTCAGGCCAAATTCATGCATGTGACTATTTCCTGTTTTATGCTACATCTATTTTGCCATCTTAATTACTTTAAAACAGTTGCAAACTCGAGTTTATGTCAGCCAACATATTGCTTGGTCATATGCTTTATTGAGGGGCTCACTTCAAAGAAAGTGGATCATTATAACAATTATGAATTCCAATTCAAGGTTAGATGATTAATGATAATCATTTATTCATGAAAAAGTAAATATAGTATTGATGTATGGAATTATACATGTAGGCCTATATTAGGTCATTAAAGGCCCAGGACGTCTTCTCCAATTTCAGGTGTATTTGACGACAGCACTGTTGAAGCACTTAGAGTTTATGATCGACCTGGCTGGCATGATACCGCTAAATTTTTGAATTACATTATCAGACTATGGAAAATTTTAAGTGTTCGTTCTCCCAACAAAGGTGAGTTGAAAGTCAATTTTCAATAAAGTTACAAGTAAAACATACTAGATTTGTGCATACTTCGGGGACCATGATCATTTTAGCTTTGGGTCTATTATGAACTTGCGATTTATAGTATTAAGACACTAAATTACATGTATATAAATTTTTGGTGACTTTTTCATCGCATATAACCTTCATGCAGCTACTGTGCATTTTCATACTAATTGAATAACGTTGATAATGAAATGTCACATTTGTATCACCCTAGCCGATACCTCTACATGATCATAATCTGGTATATTTATGGTTTCAGGTCGTAACAAACGAGAAGTATTCTTTGATCCCGTACGTCGTGAGAACACGTGGCAAATTGATCATCTCCGAGATAGTGCTCGCTATATTGCGGACTGGTATACCCTGCTCATTCCTTGACGCAGCCGACATTTACAGTTGTGCGCCAGACTTTGGCGGTTATTGCTGACTTGATTGAGAACCTGTTTGATGGTCAGAGATTTCCTTACCTTCTACTTGGTAAATTTAGCTCCGATCCCATCGAAGCTCGTTTTGGTTCATATAGGCAGATGGTAGGCGCGAACTACTACATCAGCTGCAAACAGCTCTTCGAAGCAGAGAAGAAACTACGAACATTGAATTTGATTAAATCGCGCATTGATATTTCTACCCTGAATAACATTGAAACGGATCTTCCTTCAGATGAGGAATCTGTATCGTCGTCATTGTTCATTGACCTTCATCTCGATGACGCTTCATTTGAGGATATTGATAACCTTGATGAGGTTGAGAGGGCAACGGTGTACTATGTGACCGGATATATTGGTCGCAGTATCTCACGTCGCAACAAATGCGCCAATTGCAAAACAACTTTAATCGAGAACGACGAAAATGAACTTGAGTTTATTGACGACAAAAAGTTGATTTTCAATGATAAGAATCGTGGAGGATTGTCGGCACTATCCGACTTTTGTTACACTGTGTCATTGATTCTTACTTTATAGACAATTCGATTCAGAAGATAAGAGAAGAGAATTGATGTGCTTGCAGAATGCAAGAGCAGTATTCCTAGCCAACGTCTTGAAGAAACTTCCCTCTTTACTTGGCCTGAAAGTCACTTTCAATAAAAATTGCTCTTCGGGCCACATTTTATTGAATGCCATTATAATTAGCCTATTCAACTGCTTCGCGAAGAATCTGAAAAAACTCGTCAACAGTGACACCATCTCTCAAAACTCCTCAAGAAAATTGTCAAAATTAACGTCTAAGACGTAGATGTAATTTTGATCAGTGTCCACAACATGTATGTATTAATGGATCAAACGGGTATTTTTGTTCATTATCTAGAGTAATCAGCTAAAATAATTGTACTTGTGCTAATTAGAACAAAGTATAACACTACGAGTAGGGTTGAACAGCTATTGGGTGATAAAAGCTTCATTAGGACATTCTGAGTCATTTCACACAGTTATGCTTTGTCAGCCCTATGTGGTAAAGTCAAAAATGAGTTTCCACACCTGTACGTTAATATATAATCTAGATCTCCTTGCTTATTGATACACAACTTGTTTCATACTACTTATAGGAGAGTCATCTCGGTAGTATTTAAATATGCAAAATTTTGACATTTTTGAAACTACTCAAATAATTTTTTGGAACACGGGAGCGTAATCTCCGCAAAAAACTGAATCTTTTGATAAAACAATTTTCACTGTATACAGATACTTTTTTTGAGTCGACACTCTACCTTATATATTCCTACTCTATGTTAAGAGGGAATGATGCTGATCATCAAGGAACTATCTACTATCTTTGTTTAAGACACCTGTCCAAATTATTGACTAATTGTGTGCATTCTGCGAGCAATAAAAAGTATTGCGCAGAATTCAGCTATAAATGGTGAGAATCATAACACTATGAGATAAGAATTCAGTTAATTTCAGTTTAATTCAGTTTTCCTAGGTATGATTTTATGATCCGCTAAGTGAAGTTTTTTTGATGAAGTTTATTTTGATAAAATAGTTTTGACCGACAGAAATTAAATCCTCGATCCTTTGTTTTTCAACCCATGAATTACCTGCTTTAGTCACATGTTACCTCTATAAATGCAATCCTAAATTCCTCATGCTAAGGCTTGAATATAGGGGAAGCCGGAGTATAACGGACTACCGGAGCGTAATGGACCACCATCATTTCTGAAGAAAATACGTATGCTACTCTGTCTGACTTATGATGTACTTAAAGATGCTGACAAATAATGAAGAATCGGCGCTCACAGTTCGAAATTTCTGTCGACAGTGTCACGAGGGGTTAAGACAGGTGAGTTTCTATGCTGCTGATTTAATTTTTGGATTTACTTCAAATTACATTTGAGGCATCTTAACATATAATGTTTTTAGAATATTTCAGTAATTCAGTGCACTTTGTAACTTAAGTATTTAGGCTTATCGCATCCAAAAGGTCACATTATCAATTTGAGATGAAAATTCATGATTTATGAACTTTAAGTGGAATGGGCCATGATGTACGATTGTCACACGTAGGCACAGGTGATGAGAATGAAATAATTGAAATCTGCAAGTTCAATTCTTCATTCCGGCAATTAATAATTTTCACAATAATTACTACTCTGATAACTTTTCCTAATTCACATGTTTTATGATCGCAGCCTACAGATAGTCATAAAATCATCTCTACAAGAAATTTGAAACTACAGGTAAAGCTCGAAGGAAAATCGTTGGTCAACATACAGATCTTTAAGCCATTGATAGGGCCTACATAGGCCTAGCCTCGTAGTTCATTTATGGCTTCATTAAAGAATCAGACTTTTATAAGCTAGGGTTTTTAACGTGCAGTTCCACATACAATTTGCACAGTTCTAATTTTTTAAAAAATATCTGTGACCTAAGCCATGTGATGTTTTATGTTTCTATCTGACTTATTGCATGTTATCGCGTTGAAGAATATGCATGTATCGTTTTAGATGACAAGAAAATGTAAAAGAAAGAGTGATAGGTGTCTATTTATCTATTTATTTATTTCCATGAACAATGTCTATGGAGTACGAAAAGTATGGAGAAGGCAATCAAAGCTGTAAGAAAAGGTTCGATGGGATATTTGAAAGTTTCAAAGGAATTTAATGTGCCAAAAACAACTCTCAAACGTCGTGTGAAAGGACAAAATCATCAAGCGACCGAGTCTTTGAAAATAAGAAAACATTCTGTTACGACGTTTTTTAAAAGTCTCATATTTATTTACAAAGGTTCGGCGGATTCTCAACAGTGTTTACATAGGAACATCGTTTGGAAATCATCGCTCATTGATCACATGACTAAGAAGAATCACATGAGTAAATTGTCAGTTTACTGAATAGTCAAAGTAATAGGATGTACACTTGACATTTTCAAGTTATAACCTTGATCAAGTGTAGAAATAATAGTGTCAGGATCTACATGTGTGTAATTCATAGGTTGAGATTCAAAAGAGCTAGAATAAAATTTCTATAGGTCAAAACTTTTTCATCAACTCTGTACTATTGCGGACATGTGTCCGTGTATGTGTTAAAGCTAATATTGATCATTATGTTTGAGTATGATATCCTACTTTTTCAGTGTCAGGAAATGTAATTAGTTTAGTGACATGATCAAGGAAATCCTCCTTTTAACAGTACTGAGTCCTGTAGCATTTGTAATAGTCACTTCCATCGAAGCTTTATAAAACAATGTTGCATTTCCAAGGTAATCAGGGCCTCGCAGGATTTTTAAAACAGCTTCTTTCATTTGCATTGCTTTCATAATTAATTAATGCCGTGTTAGCTTCTTCAAAGCGCTAAAAATGCAAATCTCACATGTGGTACAACGTAACAGCAAGCTTACAGTTAGTTCATTTAATAAGATTGAAGTTGCGGAAATTGAACATCGGAAATTTAATTAATACTGAGTAATTGTGCTCAGTAAATAACAGTCATATCTCGCATGCGATTGTGAAATGGCACACACCACACACGATGTATGGTAGAACAATGAGTCATCACTGAATAGGCTAGGCAGTAAGCCTCAGACAGCAAGCAGCCTGTGGTGTGCGTATTCTATACACAGAGACACAGGTTATACGAGCACGAAAGATACTTAATAGTTTAAAAGGGCTAGATGAGAAATAGATACCTAAATTTGAACGGTCCTTATCGTGGCAAAAAAAGCATTACGGCAATGGCGCGAATTTGCTGTGTTGTCGGCTGTTCGATGTGCGATGCGACAAAAAGCATTAGAAATGGTATATGATATAGCTAAAGCATAATTCACTGATATTATATGGTAAGTTTCAAGAATATCAATTTCTGTTGTATCATGTAATTTCTTGCCATAAAATTGCAGATACATGTTAGATTATTGCCAATCTTGTCAATCGCGTCTGACGTGGCCAGGCACCGGTTATGGGCACAGCAACGATATACATGTACAACCATAGCCATGCCCCGTACCTATTAAAAAGAAGCAATTTAACTGCATGATCACAAGTAAAGACGCGGTTGGTTTTTCTGTTCAGAAAAGGTATTTAGTCATGTATTTGGTGAATTGTAAGTGAACTTTACTCTGCTTTCATGTAAAAATGAGACAATCGGTTTTCATTCGCATTATTCCTATATAACATGCGCTCTTCAGATCTAATGATCAACTGACAAAAAATAATGCAATAAACTCTAATTGAAAGAATTGTATCAGCATTACTCTTATTTACAATTGCGTTTTGCAAAACATTTGAAAAAGTAGAATTTTAGACTATTATTTGTTGCAATTTGGACGTTGTTTTTAGACATGCATGAAAATTTCGGCAATGAAAAGGACTATTTGTTGCTCGCTTACAAGTATTTCCAAATTCATGCAATGTTAGCTGTTTCTTTGCACACAAGCTAAAAACACGTCTATTTCCTATCCTAGCCCTTTATGATATTAAATATCTTTGGGTTATACACTTCGAGTTCATCGTTCGGTCACAGACGTCTAGACAGTACCATTCATTGATAAATCCTACGAAGAGATGTAGTGAAGTGAATTTCTCTCGCCTGCTAACTTCTAAGCTGGCGATGACGGATCTACATTAACGAGAAAACTTGTGCGCAATGAGCTGAATTCTTCGAATCTGAAGGAATCGTGGCGATCGAAGTATTTTGGAGGAATTCACAGCGATCTGCAATCGACACACGACCGTTTTTCCTATCTCCGTAAGGTTTAAGGAATTCATTTTTTGCCCACTTATTAAGTTCCAGCATGTGCCATCGTTTTGAATAAGTCTGCACTTCTATGAAATTGAAGTAGTAAAACTATCTAATTCTGTGGCTCTAGGTCTAATAAACTAACGTATGGTTCTAAGGAATCTTGCTTTAAGTGAATCTATACATTCTATGTACATTAGGACAAGAATCCAATGGGAAATTACGGGATGCGCTCATGACCTATTTCAGAGGTCAATACATTTTAGACACCAGGAACATATCTCCGTAAAAAACTTTGTTACTCATTGTTATTTAAAGATAGTTGCATTAAATTCCAAATTAGAAAGAAACCAATGGTGCGTTAACCATGCATCTGCTTGCGATCTTTTGCATCATAAAATATACTACAAATTTGAAATTTTGCGCATCAATTTCATTGTCCATATATTCTTGCTGCATAGAGGATTTCAGAGTGCTAATTCGCCAGACATTGAATTGAATAGAAAGATGGTTTCATGCTTGAACAATTTTGCCACCAAATTCTTCAGCAGACGTGTAGACGCTGAGTTTTGCCCTATACAGTCCTGTTTATGGTGCATTTTCGGAATGGCGCAAGCTAGTTTATGACATCCAGGTTGCTCTGCATTTAGTTATCCTGGCTTTTCGGTGCGACTGTTATGGTCACAAGCATTGCACATGCCATTTTATCAGATTCGGGGCATTGGAAGGAAAGTAGAATTACCGGTACATGTTTTTCTTCTTGATCTTTCATGTCAATAAAGACGATTTTTATTTGAAAGTTTTATATTAGCAGCAGTTGTGTAAAACGAGGCATGGTGAGGAAGCAAGTTTTATTACTGCATGTACTGAACAACAATTAATGTGTATTGAAAGTATGCCTTAATCGCTTGTGTCGCAGTCTTATTCAATTACTACAATAACTAGAAGAACAATAAGACTTCACTAATAAGCATAAATTACTTCACTGAATACTTCTTTCGAAAGTTACTTTAAGTGACTTATTGTAATATCACATGTACATTGTTGCATGACTTTATCATATGAATGGTCGATAGGTCCTCAACTTCCTCCGAATAGTTGCTGCGATTTTATGTCCATGTGCATGCGGGAAAGCACCAACTTGTTGGTCAATCCCACTCTCAAGAGATGTTGCAGTAACCCTGTGTGGTACTGGCCACTATCTAATCAGTAATTTAACATGTTGAAACAAGTCAAATTTCTCGGAAGAAAATTTCTGAACGCTAAAAATCCTGTCATGAGACAGTACTGGGGAAGCAACGAAGCTCAAATTTCTACATTATCCGGAGGCGGAGCTGCAAAATTTCATTTGTCCGGAGTCGGATCTCAAAATTTTGAGTAAGGGCCTATATCCAAAACATCGGGTGGGAGAAGAAATTTTCGTCCAGCATGTTTTTAATTATATCCGGTCCGTACTTCGGATTAAGCATTTACCGTATTTTCAGATGTCTTCGTCCTTAGGCTGCGCCCCTGTATGCCCATCGCCCCTGTGCAGCCCTAGGTAGCCTAATTTAGTTTAGCACCAGAATCCGAAAGAATCCACCAGTGAGTTTGCAGGAATAGGCAACGATCGAGGCCGAACACATAGGCAATTTTGTAGTACCATTCAGATACGAAAAATGAATCATAATTTTCAGTGTACTGTCCTGGGATCTTCTTTACTTATTTATGCATGTGATAGTCCTACTTAAATAACAAAAAATCATCAACCTGTATTAGGCCTACCAATGGCCCATTTGCAGTACGTACAACTACACGAAATACATCCAGTAATCTTAGCACCATTCGAACTCAGTGATTGGAGGAAGCAAATAAAAATGTAAACGATTCGAAATTTAACGAATTCATGGATATATCGAACTAATTGGGATTTTCCATTTCGTTCATAAAATTTTGACGGCCTCGTGCGTAGATCGAACTCATTGGGCCGGTTTCATAAAGAGGTTCTAAACTAGAACGGTTCTAGCGTAAGAACTGGTTCTAATTAGCACCGACGAGAAATTTCAGTTTCATAAACGAGTTCTTTCCCTCATGGTTCCAGTTGGAACTGGTTCCAATTAGAACTAGAGGTAAATCCAAAGTGACGTTGAGGTGATGTCATGACCTACATTTCAGCTTGGTTACCACGATGTTATTGGCTTGACGTCAAGTTAATGTATTCGATCTGAATCAACGATTGCAGGAAATTCATTTCTCAAGATGTCACAGCGTAAGCGAGCGGAAAACTTTAGCAACGTAGAGAAAGAATGCATATTAGATTTTATGGAGAGGAATTCGATAATTGAAAGTAAGGATACCTCGGTGAAGACGCAGAAGCATAAGAAGGAGAAATTTGAAGAGCTACGAATACTTTTAGATTCTCAATTCGCGACAAAACGGTCAATAGCTCAAATCAAGAACTATTGGAAGAAGATGAAATGTAATGTAAAGAAAGCTGCGACGGAAAACCGTAAAGAAAGTTTTAAAACTGGTGGAGGGAAAAATCCAGCCAAAGAGATTTCCGCAGACGAGGAGAGAGTCATGGCTTTAGTAGCGGCCGACATTGACCCCCTTCCGAACCAGTTCGACGGTGACGCGAAATGTGTCGGTGACATTGGAAATAGCGATTCCGAGGATTCCAATGTTAGTGCAACCCACATTGATACAACCGAAGATTGTGGAACGAGTCAAACCAAGTCAAATAAGAAGCGAAAAGCAATCACATCACAGGACTTTTATGACTCAGCGAGAGAAGACTGAAAATAGAGGAACGGAAAGCAGAAGCACAAGAGAGAATAGCAGCGGCACTGGAAACCTTAACAGCTGAAGAACATGGACGTATGGGATTTCTAGCACAGCTGAACAGTACACATGGGGACATGGGGGGTGAACATGGGATTGCGCACATACGCGTGATCCATTCCATATCCTCGAATCATGCACAGCTCCTGGCCAACGTGCAACTATGTTGCAAATTTCAAAATTAGCACTGCCGATAACTTGAACATTGATTGAATACCAATGATGTCGATTAATGAACCTACCTCCTTCATGAGGAGCAATGTTAAAGACTAGTCTTATGTGTACACAATCAATTACACCAATTACTCCCGGGAAATTAGCCTTTTCGTAG
Source organism: Prostheceraeus crozeri (assembly GCA_907163375.1). Classification (NCBI taxonomy): domain Eukaryota; kingdom Metazoa; phylum Platyhelminthes; order Polycladida; family Euryleptidae; genus Prostheceraeus; species Prostheceraeus crozeri. The sequence goes on along the minus strand of CAJQUW010003352.1, from coordinate 24,395 downwards.
AAACTAGTCTTCATCTTTCGTATTTCATTAGTAGTACTCGGCATGCGTATATATCGGTTCGATAAACACGCAATCGAGTCAGATACGTGTTTGACAATCCGGCAGACGCTTGCTTCAGAAAGAATATGTAAATCTCCGATGGAAGTGTAAAAATTGCCGGATGCCAAAAATCGAAGAAATGCAAACACCTGTTCCTCGAGAGTTATTGCGTGGTTCCGACGAGTTTGTCTTTGAAGTTGAGGGCGAATTTCTTCAATAAGGAGATGTGCTGTTGATTTGGATAGTCTATATCTGATGGTAAATTCTGTTTCACCGTAAATATCGAAAGGATTACTTCTATCTCTGAATACCCTCTCACGGCGAAGGCTTCTAATCATTAAAACATACCCAGCCATTACTTTGCTGCGATTGTGCATTCGAGAGAAGTGGCGATTCAATTGAAGTTAGAACCACGTTCGATTAGTTCTAGAATGAGGTTCTAATTTCATTCAATTGGAACCGGTGTTAAGAAAATATTTCTTCATGAAACTGGAATCGTTCTAAAGTTAGAACCAGTTCTGCGTAGAACCGCGTTATGAAACGCGCAACGTTCCAATTTTATGAAGTTTTGACTTTTAACACCGGTTCTAGGCTTATGACGCTTTTATGAAACCGGCCCATTAAGCCTATGACAGTGACATCATCAATGAAATTTTGCTATGGATACCGAAAGTGTTCTGCTTCCTCTGTAACTCTCAAAAATTTTTAATTCTCAGATGTTTTAAGCTAGAAATTTGATTTCTTCTCTATTACTCGCCGACAGAAAAGAGATCATCAAATGTAGCGATGGAATCTAACAAGAAATGCTTGATAATTGAATTTTTAAGTAAAATGTGGTTCAGTTGTGTGATTTCGTCTTTGTACAATAAATAAATTATTGTGGAAGCTATGTAGTATCACGATTTTGTCAATTCAAACTACTGTAGTGGGGTTTAAAGCCATATTCATAAATAAGCCCTAATACGAATTACGGATATTACGAACTAATGTAACAGTCCCCGTAACGGTGACTCCTCTGATCGGAGCTGGTTGAATATAAGACTAATTTTATCATGATTTACTTGGAAATATATAGTGATTTGATAAAAAAAACGATAGTGAATGTCATACAGAATAACTGATATATTCACTAAAGAAAGAATATCAGATACCATATGTAAGCTTTCTTGCAGGCCTACTTACAAGCATAGGTAGTGATCGCTCACTTGCATACAGGATAATCTGTTTGTGTGATATTTATGGCTTCCTTGAGGTTGGTGCTGTGACACAAGGCCCGTGATGTTCGGCTCGCTACTGGGCAGTTTAAACTTAAAATAATTTCTTTAGAAGACTTTTCTCGTTCTTAATTTATTGGCAAGAAGCTTTCAGATGATGACTTCACCTGTCCTCAGGCACATACAAACAAATAGCCCCCCCCTAATGCAGCTTAAGTAGAGTAGAAAGTAAGACTCTTGAGGTGAAGTCATCATCCGAAAGCTTCTTACCAATAAATTAAGAACGAGAACAAGTCTTCTGAATAAATTATTTAAAATTAATTGTTGTTTCTCAGAGAAGAAGATTATGAGTGGGCAGTTTTAATCGCAAGTCACCTATGTCACAAACGTTGAGCCTGTTTCTTGATTTCGACAAAATATAATCAACGGAACTGAGGCCTTGTTCCACATGATGTGACGATGGGAAAGCTGTGAGTAACTGCTCAGCTTTGTCGAAAGATTGGGATACTTGATTCTTCATAGTCATACCCAGAATTTGATATAGCCATTGCTTTCAAGCAATGCATTTGGTTCAGAATCGTGCTGCGAATCAATCATGTCCTCTTGTAAGGACGGTTCCGCTGATTCCACTTTAAATGAAAAGGGATCGGTGATCCATCGGCGTATGTCTATTCGGAGTAAATCATCAAATCTCAACTCAAAGTCTTAGCTCAATATCTTGATGTGATCAGCATACACTTTCACATCTTCAGTGCTCACATTTTAATGGGGAAGTCATGTTTAGACGGGGAAGTTGGTGTAATTCATCCCTTTGGATATTTTTCATCAACAGGGATAACTTGGCCATGAAACTCGCGATGTGGTTAGTGGTCTGAATGAGATCCATGTTTTCTCCTTGAAGGCGAAAGTTCAGGTCGTTCCATTTCTGAAATACGTCAGCCAGGTAGGCGATAGTCTCTCGCAATGGATCGTGGCAAAAACACCACATGCAGTGCCAATAGCAACACACATCTAACAAAAGAAAAGATATCTGACATAGTGACATTTCATCGATTACCCTTTCATGTCAGTTAAGCCGGTCACAGTCAAGCGCCAGCGAAGCAGACATAAAAGCTTGCGGTCTTTAACGATGCGAGAAGATCACATCTCTATGTCTATGAGCGCAAAAATAATAATAAATCTGACGGCTCCGCGGTCAAAACAGCTTGAATGCCAGTTAAATATTAGATTGCCCCTCATCGCACCACGCCCCCTATTGCCCCACGACACTTAGCGCCCCGCTCAAACTTTCGAACGCCCCCTTTGAGAAGCCCTGTCCAAACACACAATCAAGCATCAAAAGATAAATAAGTATTGCAGAGCTATAAAGTGACTTTGCGTATTGCAACTAACGATGAACAGTTGAGGCAAATGTGCATCATAATACACAAAACTGATTTTTTCAACTCCTCAATGTTTTTAAGTGATGAAAAAGCCATCCTGACTTTGACAAAAATTTGTTGTGACATTTAGTTCGGCAGCCAGAACGAGTATCTGCAGGGAACGAGGCCGAAAGTGAGACTTTCGCAGAATGATGTACACGCTATGTCTGCTACGAATCGGCGCGTCTGCAAAGTTCTAGTGAGTTCCTCTTCTTGTCAGACAGGATCACAGAAAGACACATGTAGATCCAATGGGACGCTGATTGCAGTTTTTGGCTAAAATGAAATTTTCTATGTTTTCTCTGATTAAAGGAAAAGTACTAAGCCCAGAGTCACAATTTTTGGCATGGATTGTCTTCAGGTCATTCCTTTTCATGCTCATGCACCCCTGTTTACAAAGTTAAACACATTTAGAATTGGCGAGTCTCTTAATGTCGGCAAACACAAACATTTTAAGTAACTTTATCCACATTCAAACACATTCTCACATACATTGCCAATCAGAAGCATGATAATAGCACATGCACTTCATAGGAAATGACCTAAGACATTTAAGACATTTAAGACATTCCATGTCAAAAATTGTGACTGTAGACGTAATACTCTCCGGTTGATCAGAGAAAACATAGGAAATTTCACTTTAGTCAAAAACTGCAAAATGCGTCCCATTGGATTTACATATGTCTTTCTTTGATCGTGTCTGACAAGATGAGGAACGCACTAGAACTTGGCAGACTTGCAGATTCGTAGTAGACATAGGGTGTACATCATTCTGTGAAAATCTCATCTTCGGCCTCGTTCCCTGCAGATACTCGTTGTGGCTGCCGAACTAATTGGCTACAGAGTACATCAGGTAATACGCAATGTAAAGTTCAAGAAACAGTTTTGCATTGTGCTAATGCAAGTTGAATATTCACGTACTTGACCAAATGACGGGACCTAGTCCGCCTGGTTCTATCGACCATTGAATGCGCGGGACGCCGAAGTACTGTCTGCTGTGTGCTGACTTAACTTAATAGAATTTCGACCATAAAACCAAGGGGAGTTACTCTTTTCTTGCTTTACCCAGGTGAATGTCATATTTTCGGTATTTAAAATCTTTTTCAAGTACTGCAGTTATTCCTACACCGACCACACTTTTCCAAAGGCGATTGGCTAGTGCTCGCATCTATTAGTAGGAACCCTTTTTGTGGGAGCCCAATATGTTTTAGCCTACCATTGGACCACAATGTGGGGATGTACACTGTAAATCGCTGGATACGAAAATTACATACAAACACATACCAAGTTTACATACAATTTGAAACCAACATTTGATACGAGATTCTGGTATATATAAAGAAATCTGGTATGTTTTTCATACGAATGGCCATTTACTTTCGTATGTGATTGGTATGTAAACGATACGAACTATGCTAACTGTGATTGGCTGTTTTACGTTGAAATACGAATTCTTGGTATGTTTTATATACGAGACCCGATGCAAATTGGTATGTGTTTCGTATGTCTTTCGTATGAATAGCTTTATGTCATATGGCAAAAAATATGTTATACTACACACTACTTACAAATAACTTTTTTCCAGTAATATCAGCCGCGAATTTTTCTTTGTGAAAGTGTGGTATTTAACTAGGTTAGATTTGTTGTGGAATTAAAGCCGCATGTCATCTTTGCAACTTGTCTTATAGCATTCATAAGACTCATAATTAGCTCATTTCCTTGAACTATATTGATAAACATCATTTCAATAAAACGATAACTTTTCAGCAACCATGTTGACTTATATATCTCAAATATAACTATTTTTGCGTTCATGAATTATACTGTGTCTTTATTTTGGATTGATAATATGCTTAGTTCCAAAATTACATAATGCATAATTGTTGATGGTCAAATACTTATTGATTATTTATGAAATGCCTTAGACTTACATGTATTAAAATCGAATTCAGTATTGTTAGTTTGACTATAAAATGTCATTATCTCACTACTTACAAAGCAGTAGTAGCATTAGTGTGATCTTTATTGACAAAAAGCCTTAAATCAACATACTTTGGACATGATTGATGCTTTCTTTTAATATTGTGCTGGTATGGCTTTAGTATGTAAAGCATACCACACTTGAAATAACATGCGAAAAGCATACAAATATACACCAAGATCATACAGAAATATACCAAAAAAATATTTTGGTATGCATCCTTCGTATGTGATTGGTATTGAGCGATTTACAGTGAGGCATTGAGCTAGATCAACGCTTACTTTTCATTGGTTTGACAATTAGACCAGGTTCTCTGAATTTCAATCATGAATTAATGAATTAATTGCATGTTTATGAATAGATAGCATGAATATAATATAGAATTTGTTAAGGCCTATCTACAATTATACAATTTTATATCGCCTTATACAATTATTTCATGTTCTCTTCATTACCGTGTGTATGAAATATGTCATAAGTTTGGAATTCCTGAGTGGATAATGGATCATCGATGGTATATAGCTCCTGTCTCTCCAAGTAAATGTTGCATCTATAGTAGCGAATATGAAATATCAAAAATATTATGTCTAGCAATATAGGCCTACTCTACATTCTACAAAATACCTGAATATAAACAGAGCTTTCTGGAGCGTCAATTATTGCTTATTATCTCTACATGTTGCACTAAAAGTCGATTGATCATTGAAAACAAAATTCACATAATAATGCTAATGAAAAAAACAATATTGGAGAATTACATGCAGGTATATCTTTTCATCTAGTCACACAATGTTCAAACTGCCGTTGTGTATTATAATGCGCAATTTTAATCTTCGATCAAAACTAATTTATATTTTGGCACAATATTTATACTTTTTGTTATATATATATAATATATATTTTATATTATATATAATTTTTATATTTCAACTTAGACAAGATGCACAAATTCATGGTTGCCAGTTTCACACTTGTCAAACAGGTGTGCAGATGATGGCGGCTGCTAAACTCAAATTTCGAATGTATTTTGTCACAGATTACCAACTACATGAATATATGCGATAGGGCATCGTCAGGCTAGTGACGTGCAGTGATTGAGTGGCTCATCGTAGTCTGTTCTCAAGGTCCACTGAAGCCTGCATCGCAATATTTGCATGAAGAGTGAAACCGCTTGCTCATTCTCTTTTATGCATTATTCCTAAGGATTCCAATCCCGGGTCTGTCGATGCAGGGATTGGAGGGCCAAAATCCTTGGATTGAGGAATTGACAATATACATGTAGCTGTATCCTGTCTAAAATAAGACAAATTGGCGAAGATAAAACTACAAAGAATCCATACACGATACAGTATAGGCTCTTCACACTTCAATATGACGTGAACGCTACGTTTTCAATATTCCATTGATGATGCTTTCTGAATAAAGGTCAAGACCAAAGTAAGTACCATGTCTATTTAAACACTTTGGTCGAGACTTGAATTTGAGCTTGTTATTTTCCAGAGCTAACAATATTTTAAGACATAACCAATTTGAAGATGAGCATTGGCGAAGTAAGCCTACCCAATACTAAAAAATATAATTAGTTTTTTTTAATTGAGATCTTTAGGAGGTAAATTGCTCACTAGATCACAGTTTTTGTTTACGTTATTAGTCTCTGGTTACCTCACTCCCGGGATTAGTTGGTTCAGGAAGAATTATTCTCATTTGACCACAGTTGTTATTCACAGTATTACCCTAGCTTATGGTAAAATGACATATACAAGATTCTTCAATCACGCAATCCCGAGCTTGGGATTTTGGATTTTCAATGTCCAATGCACTGAGGAAATTGTTGTGATTTTGATCTTGTCATTTTACTTGTAGCTACAGCTGACATGCATGTATTTTGTCAATATCGATCTCGGGTCTGAGCATGCAATCCCGACTAAATTAACGACTAAACCCCGACTGGACTAAACGAATATTAACTTTAAAATACTTGATTATGATATCATTGCACATGTTCAGGCGTCAATGAAAGATCGGACTTACCGGGTCAACGTTAACTTGATGCCCAACGGTCTCCAAATTCTTCCACAATGTGAGTCATGTGAGTTTCCTAATGGCATGTATAGGGTAAGAGGGGGTGATATGGACACATTTTGATATTTTTTTCAGCCATAAACAATGAGAACCAGTCATTGAAACTTTATGAAATTTTGACATGTAACTGGAAAATTACATGAAAATAATTATTAACATGCACTTTTATCAGATGACGCAATTGCTGACATATTTCATTTAGTTCTCTGTGAAGTGAAATATTTTGCAAATGACTTTCAATACAGTCAAACCGAAGTTTTGTAAAACGAAGATTTCTGTGCATAATTATTCATGTTTTCCATCACCATTTCGTAATCAACTTGTTCAAATTGTAGAGTTAGTTGTAAGTAACATTCGAGCTTCATGGATTTTGAGGTGTTTGAAGCTATTTTTTGAAATCCGGGTGATATGAACATGTATGATACATGTTTCTTATTTTCATCATACAGCTATCTATTGCAATTTGCGAATGCGAATTTCGGCCAGATTTGATGTCAATAAATATGCAAATATGATTATCTGAAATGAAAGCCTTTTGTCAACTACGGTAATTGAATAGAAATTGACTGATATGCATCATATTGGGTCAAATGAAGCTTTAACTGAACTTTACTGAATTCACTTTCACAAATATTTCAAAAACATAGTCAGGTGATCAGAAAAATATTCATGCGAACTTACTTTGTTACTGACAAAGATAGTTAATTGTTTAGACTTTTTAATTGTTTTTACTTTGTGGACGAAGAATCTTTCTTCTCTACGATTAAGATCTCTCCTGAGGATATTCAACGAACAGCATTGCTTACGATTGAACAGAGCAATTGTCGATATTAACATCCCTTTCGTCGGGGTCGAATTACTGCAAGTAATTTCGACTTTGTATTACAGGAAAATCGGCGCTCAGAAACTGAACTTCCTCCATCTTTCATGAAGACAAGACAGTGCTCGATGCATGGAATTAGATTGTTTAAGCGGATCACTTTGCTAGAAGTGCAAACTGATTCAAACAGATGGCACATGCAGGAACTTACTAAGTAGGCAATAAGAAATTTTTAATGCCTTGCAGAGATAGGAAAAATAGTCGTGCGTCGCTTGCGGATTGCTGTGAATTCCTTCAAAATGCTTCGATTGCACAATTCCTTCAGATTCGAAGAATTCAGATCGTTGCTCAAAAGTTTTATCGATAATGTTGGGCCCTCCGATCATTTTAAAAAAAGTTAACAGGCGCACGAAAAAACGTTCACAAACTTCTCTGCAGAACTTGTCATCGACTGTGTCTCTTTGCTGTGTGATCCGGTTGATAACAGTCACTGAAACTTTGCACAATTTGGCGTGTTTAATGTTGAACTGGCTGCTCATTGTTCGATTGCTATGGTATTATGTCAGCAGATTGTGCCATTTCATTAGCGTTACATGTTCCAATGTTTCCCTTCTAGTCAAACAGAAGAAGAGACGACCTGTCTAATTCTGTGGACATGTCATTTCGAGGTGCACATATTTGAATCTCGGCACAAGCCAAAATAGCACGACAATTATGAAAATCATTAAACGCAATTCTGCATTTCTGTAATGAAGGAAGCTTTTTGCCCATCATTCCATAATATAGAGTCTCATGCAATAACGCACGTCACATTTAGCACCACAGTTCGAGAAATTGAACAGCGTTACGCTAAATCAATGAGCTTAAACGAAGTTTCATCAGTGTCAACAATAGCTGATCTTCATTATTAAACTCTAAAACATTCGAAGATCCAGAATACGAACGCTGAAGAAAAGATAGAAGCACTTTAAATAGTCGGCTTCGGCCCTGTAAACGGGTTCACTTCCGTTTCAATCAAATTGGAAGTGGGTAAGTCTTCTGGCAGTTTGAAGATTCTTCTCAAAAGTTATCACCTTGGATAGTAGATAACAGTAAGATTACTCAGATGATTGAACAGAAGAAAAATTGGGTATTTTGATGGGGGATAGGGCGATGTCACATGAAGAAGTGGCCATCTCACAAGATGTTATGTCTGTTGCATCTGCATCTTGGTTCTCTAGACCACAGTTCTCGAAAGCAGTTAAAGAGTTGGAAGACTCAAGTACATGGTGTATCAGGTACATGGTGCTGACATTTGTCGTACGAAGACCGGCTGTCTACACGAGTCTATATAGAGGGGATACTTCCAGGCAGTAGTCGTTGAACTTTTGAGTCACAATTGATGAAATCCGATCTCAAAGAATGATTTGAACACAGTCGTGAGTGTTGCGATGGTGTAAATGTTCCAGGCTTTCTACCTGTTCTGTGCGCCTATGGGCAAATCCAAAAAAAGCTCCTAATTATGATGAAATTTTTGTCCCGGATTTCATTAAATGTCACATTAAATGATGTGTGTTTCATCATAGATCAATCTTAAGTATGTGAGAACCATAACATTTGTGTGTAACTCGTTAGAAAATCACCATGTTGGAAATCATGGCGTCGGTTAAGTGACACGTTATGGCGTTGGTTATGTGGCACATGCCGTTGTTTATGTGACAACGATGCAGGCATTCAACGAATGACTTGGAATTGCAATGCAATATTGTGTAATGAATTACATGAGATGATACTACTCCAATAGTACAGCTCAACTTGCTCAAATATTATTGCATTATCTAAGATGGTCATCAAAAGTTCATATAGGCCTAATATACCAGCAAGCCGATTGTCCAACACCAATGATTCAATATCACTCTTTTCTTGTGCATGTCGTTGCTGTTGTGAACAGTGCTCTACATGCATCGTTTCATAGCAAATTGATTGAAAGTCTTTGAGCTAATTTACCTGTCAGTAAGCCTATATTAAAATTGAAATTGGTGATAGAATGAAATAGGCAAACGTATTACAAAAATTAGACCTGTATAAGAATGGAAGAGAAAATGCTATCTGATTAATGATTCTGTATTTAAACTTCATGACAAAATGACTTCAACGGTCAGGAAAAGAAAAATTGAGTGTGCAGTCACTCAACAGTTCGCAATATTTCTTATATCAATTACATAATACAAAATTGTAGGTCTACATGTACTGTAGGTATTGTATGCAAGTAAAGCTATTAAACATACAAGCTGAGGTTAATACTATTATAGTGTTACAAGCCTACACGTGCCTACATAATATATTTTGCATGCCTACATATTTTGCATTGCATGTAGCATAGTAGCAGTATACTACATGTGCTATGGACTTATTATAGGGGTGCATGTGTTATACTATTGTAGGCCTACATGTAGTGCATGTGTCTTATCCAGGTAAAACTACTTTACATGTTTAAAGCTCATACCAACACAGGCCTTCTGAGTCACAAAGTGCGATGAGAATTGCGAAAGCATGAAGAAGTTATCCGGAATACCATAATAATTGCAGATTAAATGAACATCCTAATTTCGCTACACGATACGTGCTTTGGTGGCAAACTTTGTGTTGCACCAAAATTGCGTGTGTACGAGTTCTGTCCTTAAATTCAATTGAAACCCCTTAAAAATGCAGATGAAGATTAATGTATTCATTAGAGAAACTGAAATATTTCTATGAGGTGGTCAGCCTGTGAAAATATTTTTTTACTGAATTCTTGTCACATAACCGACGGCGTCGGTCATGTGACAGTTTGTGCTATTATCAAACAATTTAGCACGAAAAGAAAATAGCGAGAGTGAAAGTTCTACTGTCATTATTTACGCATAAGGTAGGGCTACTAGCACGCATGATTTAAAAGTGATCAATCTTGTTCAATATTCCAGAATCTATACAACATTGGCGTCGGTTATGTGGCACTTTGTGCTCAGCAAGATTGGATTTTTCAGATAAGAATATATTTTTTCAGCAAATCCTTGATTAACGACAATGTGTTAATATATGCATAATATATTATGATGTGACAATATATTATTCTGTGGATGCATCCACGCATCAGAGTCTCAAAATGAAGCTGTCTAGCTATTGATATCATTGATATGTAGACGTCGGTTATGTGACAAATATGGAGACGGTTATTGAAACTATGGCAGGCACGGATTATCAATTTTCGTAAAAATGAGATATCCATTCTCCGAATTAAAAATATTTCGGATAACTGCGTGTCTTTAAGTGGATTTCAAATTTTTTTGGCATTTTGGTGATCTCTAACTCGATAGTAACAATGACTATATGCACACCGAAAATTAGTACTCGAATTTGCACCATTTTCGAACTTTGAGCACATCGATATCAAAAGTTAATGACAACTGCATCTAAAATGCACATGGATTAGGTGGATCTAGCATCAGCTTAATGTTCAATGTGCTGTTCTAAAAAAAATATACCACTGCATGTCTCTGATTGACCAAAGACAATGAATTAGGAGTTTATTTGGATTTGCCCCTATTCGTTCACATTCTTTCAGTAAAGTTGGGTTATTCAAAGGAAATGAATGTAAGGAAATATATCCATCAATTTTGGCAGCTGAGTAGCCGTTCGCACAGCCGTAGGCAGCGCAAAGTCTCCCATGGCTGATGATCTACAGAATGTTAACTTGGCTATGTACCTAGAGGAACGCGAGTTACAGTTGATTTTCATGTTGAAAGCGCCAGAACGCAATTGGCCAGTTAGCGAGCGTTCCGAATAGACTAATCAATCTCTGTCATCAATCTTGTCACGAGTCAATCTCTGGCATCAATCTAAATCAATATTGTCACAGGTCAAGCAAACAGTCGTGCATCTCCAAATGTCGGTTGTCCTCGTCGTTCACATGCTGTCCTCTACCAACTGATTATGCGAATCCATGCGGATTTCCAAAGCATGGTAAATATAAGCCGGTCATAGTGTATCATCAGATTCTAAAGAGAAAGTTTCTCCCTTATGAACGCAATGACATTCGAATGTTTTGGCCTGAACGACTTTTAAGTCACGTTTTGTCGTTTGTAAATGTAGAGAGCGAAGTTGGGGTCCAGATTGCTTGGAATGTGCATTCAGTCATGAAGGAAAGAATTGTAATAAACGAGTGATCAGAAAACGTCGGAATATTGCAACATATACTCCATTAGAAAAGCGTGTATTTGTTCAGATCATGATGAAATCTCATCAAGTGAAATCTCCTTATCTTATACCTTACATTTATCCAGACGCTTCACGGTGGTCGCGAGAAATGAGCGAAACTGACGTATATACATTCGTAAGTTACGTTTATTGGTACGGATCTGTACCAGCATCTACCAACAATGCTACGGCATGTGCAAAGCTGGATAAAGCTCCATTTGATAATGGTCATTTGGATACTGGATTCCCAGCTTATCACCAGTATACTTTATTGATTTTAGAATGCTTGCTATCTGAAATTGCGAAGAAATATTTCGGTTTAGAATATTTCATGATGCCTCATTGGGACTGGACCAATAGCCGAACATGTTTAATTTGTACCGATGATCTCAATTATAAGGAATCCACAAAATGAAATAATGCCTTGAAATGTAGCTACGTTTCTTAAGCGTCCATTTTCAGATCTGCTGAAACCTGGCGTGTACATTGTCAACCGACATCTTCAAACTGGAGCGGCTGTGAACTGTGTCATCCAAATTCCAGAGACACACATCGACTATGCCGCCATTGGACGAATACTATTTTTCCAACCGTGGAAGAAGTGATCGAGGCTTTGTAGGTCTCCAAACTTATGGATCATCATTCTAGCTGTGATGGATTTGAGTTCCTATTGCAAGATGGATTAGGCTGCAAATGTCCATGGAAGCTTGGATTAACGGCATTACATGGCAGAATACACGAATTAGGAAATGGAACACTTTTTCCACTTTCCTCATCCATGTTCGACCCCTTATTTCTGTTTCATCATTCTCAGACAGATCGATTAACGGAGCGGTGGATCCAAGAAATAACTCCCAGTTCTCGGGAGCTTCTAAATATCAATATAAATGGGCCTATGTGTCGAGATTGTTATAGTGGTCCATTCTTTCCTTTAGTCAGTGTAAAGAATTGCTTGTTGATTCTCGGACGCTGGGATTTTCATTTGATAACCTCAATTTTGGATCATTGTCAGAAAATGTCGCGGTGGCCCGATGGGACAGCATGCGTCGTCATAAGAAATGTTCTAATATTTCCGCAATCTTTTCAGTGGATGATGCTGCAGTCAAAAATGCTGCATGGATGAATTTTATTTTCAGCTGAGAAAGCTCGGAAATTGAACTTACTTTGTCTACTTTAATGAAATTAGCAGGAGATGTGAAAAACTAATCGTAATTAAGTCCAGCTGAGCAGTCAATTGCCCTTAATTGGAATATAAGAAGTAATCAACTAAGATTACTAAGATTCACTCGAATAAACAAATCCTAATCACGAATAGACGAATCCAATGATTAAGCCGTGAATTTTTAATTCGCAACTAGCCCTAAATGCAATGCATCTCATATTGCCGCTTTATGTGTGAACTGCTTTTTACACCAGTTCATGTTCGGACTTTATTAGCAAGGCACATCAAATTTAAGAGGTGTGATCAAAAATGACCCATAGTAAGTATGAAAGTATAAATGAACACAGCGAGAGACCGTTTATCTTAGGCCTTGGAAATGTAGTGGACAGCACTCTTCATAGAGCAAGCATACTCAGTACTAATTGAATCCTTAATGTGAATGCAGGACAATAATAGTAACAATCTCTTTATTACTACAAGGAATCGGTGAACACTTACAAAATGCGATGACATATGTCTTGAAAGCAAATAACAACATGCAAGGTGCCACAAACTACTTACATTAAAAAAAGAGTAATTAAATCAAAAGTATCGACTATTTACAATATCTAATAAAGGAGTTTGAAAATTTCATCATTTTTGAGCGTGGACAAAACAAGGTTTTTGGCGCAGCACGAGTACTTGTACGCACTAAAAAATTTTGACGTTATTATCTAACGCGAGAGTTGCGTTAATCTAACGCTTTATTCTTACGTTAGATATGCGTTAGTTCAACGTTAGACTTCCTGTTAGCTTTCCGTTAGATATGCGTTAGTTCAACGTTAGCTTTCCCGTTAGTTTTCCGTTAGATATTATATGCGTTAGAATAGCGCAACTCTGGCGTTAGTACTCCGTTAGATACGATATCAAAACATAACGCCTAAATCCCGTTAGATACGCGTTAGGCATAAAAAGAAGAAAATTTACTACAGATTACATTTTATTTCTTCATTAATTACATGGGCACAAAACCATTCGTTATGATAAAAATACTGATTACAATATAAACAGAAACAAGAAGCACGTTGCGATGAAATTACTTGATGGCTCCAATGAAAGTCAAGCTCACCTTAACAATCAATCGTGCAAATAAAACAAAATAAAAACGTTATATTCATTGAAATAATTGCATGTACACTCAATTATACTATTTAATTGAATAAAGCGAAAATCCAAAAGAAAATTAGTGAGATCATTTAACGCAAAGAAAACGCCTATTGTACATGGTCTCAAGGTTTCTATATTAGATGCTTTTTATAATAAAGTTGTAAAACGATGTCAAAATGATGAAATGAGACGAGATGAATAAAGAAACTTGAACTGAGTTCAACTATTGGTTCCTTGTGTCATCTTAACTTTACTCTGTGTCTTGATCATAGGAAATGCTGCAAGAAACTAGACATGAGATATTAAATCAGTAGTCTCAATTAGCCCTCAACCCAATGAGTTAATCAAAATTATATGTCAACTGGAAATTTGTCATAATATATAGTCATACCTCAAAGTAAATCATAAAAAGCGGAAATGAAGCGAAAAGATATCTTTAAATTTGATCTCAAAACATCCTTTTTACACGATATAGAATTGAAACATGACCTAAGGTTGACTTAGAGCGATCGGATTTACATGAATATCTTTTATGGTTTTCGTCGTTTTTGCACCAAAATATTCATGATTGTTAAAAAAACTTTTTCGTTCCAAGACGCACATTATTGCAATATTTTGCTTATGCTTTTTTAATCGTTAAACAGCTAACATTTTGACGCAAAATATGACTGTATTCATCAATTCTTATGTAGAAATTGTAGCTTTATAGCATTTTAGCACCAAAGTAAAAATATAAAAACATAATTGAACAATGTATTATCTAAAATTACCACACGGGTTGCAGTTGATAAAGTTACATATGAGCAAAGAAAAGTGATATAATCGCTTGAGAATTACAGGAATTCTTGCGCCCAAGAATATGATAAAATTCTTTCAATACTGGATATTATACGAAACAAAGAAATAAACTTCAATAGAGAATATAAACACTAGAAAATCGAAATCTTTTGAAATTAGCATTTACCATAAAATAATTGAAATCATCTACAAACTCAAAATGTAGATTTTTTCATTTCCAACAAAAATTGTTAGTTGCCTGTATGCAAACATGTCTGAAGAAATTGACTCAAATTAGCAAATCATTGTTAGCATTGTATATGCAGCACATAAAACATGGTGTGATACAAAGGATTTTGCTTTTCTGTATTTCAGTAGAAGTAGGCCTACAGTAGGCCAATGTGCATTAAAATTGCAGCGCTTCCAAACATAAATAGCACCGCATAAGGTATCGAATCCTTGCAAATAATGAGATGCATTTCTGGAAACCTCTATTCTTGGGGTAAAGTGGGTCTCTGAATTTGATATGATGTCTACTTTCAAGTAGTACCGGTTTCATTTCTACTTTTCAAGATGTAATTGGCATGCTGATGTTACAAGGTTGAAAGCGCCAGTAGAAACATTCATTGAAGTCTTCAATATTGCAGTAGACTACACGTGTTTCTAAGTAAAGCGATTACATTGAATTTAAATCTGAGGTCAGTTTTTTTCTACCTTGTGTCCTATTAAAAATACACATAATCTTTATGATTATTAATCAGTTTTATACAAATAGAGTAGTATTTTCAAATAACACAAGTTAGAGCAAAATTTGGATTCTAGCGCCATCGGAAGAGGAACTGCTGTAGAAAGAGATGGCGAAAATATAAGAATATTTAATTTATAAGAATTCCAAAAACATACTTGTAGAAGTTTAAACATATATCAGAGATGCATTATTGACAAAACGTTGAAGTTTTGTGAAGATAGCATTTCATGTCCATAAAAAAACGGTCGACTTTTGAATCACCAGAAGATTAAAATTTGGGTGGTTCTATTTTCTGAACATAATTGGAAAATCAGGTTATTAAGCTTACACGGGAGTGGGGTCTCCTGATTTAACTTTGACTACATAATTCTCTCCAAAAACTTTTAAGGCCGTTGAATAAAAAGATTCATATTTTAATGAAAAAACAAAAAGCAACTTAATGCCTAAGCTTTTTAGTCATCTTATGTGGCTACAGAATCGAAAGAGATTTCAATTGAGTTGTATAAAAAATTAAAATATCATTAATATCATGCGTACATCTCTTTCGATTCTGTAGCCCCAGAAAATGAGTTGCATAACTCGAAAGCTTTGGCATCAAAATTGCCTTTTTTTACATTGAAATGAAAAATATTTTCATTCAACTGTTGAATGTGAATAATCTGAAAAATTCATTTTTATGTCAATTTTTGATTCTTGCATGTTCAGAACCGCTGCAACCCTGCATGCAGTCATCATCAGGAGATAATATAAAGTTCTTTTTACAGTATAATGTCACTTACTTTGACATGTACAATGATTCTTTCGGAAAATCTTTTGGGCCGAAGATTCTCTTCGATTCGTAGGACGATCTCCACCCCATTCTTGTCATACCGTCCTTCCAACCGATTTGTAAGAAGTTTAGACCTGCTCACTATGCCTGAGTGCTCAGGATATCGGCGCTCGAACTCCTCGATTAAAAGACAGGGCGATATCTTCAGTCTCTCTGGCACGCACTCGTAGATTTCGCCACAGAAGAGATTTCTATTTATCACTGACATAGTTTTAATGTTAGGCAATGTTTTACACGTTTCTTTTTAAAAATGAGTAAATTTCCAGTAAATTTCCCGAATATTCTGTATTAAAAATTCTCAGAGACAAAAGTATCATCATGAATTACATGCATGCTTGTACAGTCATGCTGATAGCTGATAACACAGAATGAGATTCATGTGCGCGCGCTTCGGTTTCCTAGAAAGGAAGAATTGTATGTAACCTTAATATCGAAAGGGCACATCACAGAATTACACAACTTGCTCCTTCTCGAATGGATAATTCGTGTACCGCTTGCTATTGGAAATGGCAAACAGTAAGCTGTCAGCAGAGGACACCAGAGCCAGTGAGAGATGCGTGCGTGCTGTGAGATCACTTCGCACACAACAAAACACATCGATGCTTGGCTTCGATTCAATGTATGCACTATACAGTGAGCAATGCCGAGGAGAGGATGTGAAATCATCAAATGAACTCATTTTCGTACGCCTGCTACTGTTTTTAATAATGATCGGAAGGTCCCAACATTATGGAGAAAACTTGTGCGCAATGATCTGAATTCTTCGAATCTGAAGGAATTTTGGCAATCGAAGCACTTTGCTTGAGTAATGGGCAAAAGACCGTTCCAGGAAACCATAAAATTCAAAAAAATAGTATCTATAAAAACGACTAAATTTATCAATTTATGTCATTATTTCAGGTTTTTAAGACCTAAATTCATGAATTTAGACCGTTCCAGGACACCATAAAATTCAAAAAAATAGTATCTTTAAAAACGACTAAATTTATCAATTTATGTCATTATTTCAGGTTTTTAAGACCTAAATTCATGAATTTAGACCGTTCTGGACACCATAAATTCAAAAAATAGTATCTTTACAAACGACAAAAGTTCATGAATTTGAACCCTTTTTCAGGTTTTTAAGACCTAAATACATGAATTTAGTCCATTCAAAAAGTACCATTTTTTCAAAAAATGGTATTTTTAAAAACGACAAAAATTCATGAATTTGAACCCTTTTTCAGGTTTTTAAGACCTAAATTCATAAATTTAGGCGTTTTTAAAAATACCCAATTTTTCAAATTCTTCAAAATCTAAAAAATTGGAGAATTACATTTTTCATTGCTCAAATCATGACCGTTCTAGGACACCGAAAATCATAAAAGTTAAGAATCTCAAATTTGTGATTATGACATTTTTCATTGCTTAAATCATGACCGTTCCAGGACACCGTAAAATCATGAAAGTTGAGAATTTCAAATTTGAGATTATGACATTTTACCCGCCCTTAAAATCATGACCGTTCAAGGACACCGAAAATCATAAAAGTTAGTATTTTTAAAAATGACTAAATTCATGAGTTTAGACGTTTTTCAGGTTTCTAAAATATGAGATAACTAAAATTATGTGTCTAATAATATTTCTTTAAAAGTGGAAGAAACCGCAAGAATATATCCTTCAATATCATATGAACGTAGTTCTACTACCCCCTCCCTTCTAACTTCTAGGGGTCCCTTAAGAAATTTTTTTATTATAAAATGAACAACATAAATGAGTTTTTAAAATTATATGGAACGCAAACAACTACAAATTTTGATCTAAAGAAAATCGCAAATCAATTAGGAATAAAGAATTTTCATGTTCTAATGAGAGCCGAATTACAATTGATCAAAAATAAGCCAACAATAACTATAAATTTCATAACAAATCTTCACACAACAGATGAAAAAGGAGTACATTGGTCTGCAGGTATCTTTAATAAAAATCGAGATAATTACTATTTCGACTCTTATGGACTTCCACCTACAAACGAAGTCAAAAAATTACTTGGCAATGGAACTTATAATACATTTCAAATTCAAAAACCGGGAACTACTTACTGTGGTCAATTATGTCTTTATGTTTTATTTAAATTACAAAAAGGAGTATCATTTCTTGATATTATGTTAGAATTGAACGAACCGTAGGTTCTATGGCTACGCCTAACAAGGGAATTTCATTCCCGAAACGTTAGTTCCAATAATAATGATAATTAAAAATCAGTTCGTTGTAATTCATTTTGATAAAATCGGCCTCTGATATTTTCATCATCTAAATCTTTGATTTCGTAAGTAATCGGATAAGTTTGGTTTATTTTACAAACTTCAAATATCTCTTTCGTCCAGTATCCAACAAAGCCTTTTTCAAATTTATTCTTATACTTAAATATTCTAACTCTATCACCAATTTTAAATTTCGGCTTAAGTTTCTGCAAATTCGGATTACTCTCATTCGAATAATTATTTTCGAATATTTTCTTTCGTATTAAATCAGGGTCGTCAGAAGCATTCTTTGGGGTTTCTTCAATACCAGAATGAACTTTATTATTGTACTCTTCTACAATTCCTGGTAATATCTTCAACCATTTCTGATTTCTTTGCTCAGTAAATTTCTTGAATAATTTATTTTTTAACGTCCGATTGAATCTTTCTATCACTACAGCCTTTCCTGCATTTTCAGTTGAATAAACAGTTTCAAATAGTGGCCTAACATTTCTGTTATAAAACTCAGACCCTTTATCAACAAACAATTTCCTTGGCTTTCTATTAGTTTCTTTAAAGATTTCTTCAAACGCATATTTAACTGATAGACCACTTTTATTTTTTAAAGGCTTTACCCAAGCGTATCGTGTATATAAATCTATAACGGTCAATGCGTATTTATAATCTTTTTCATTCGGCATATGAATAAGATCAGCACTCCAAATATTATCTTTATTAAATACTTTTACTTTCAATAAATATTTAGGCCTTCTGTATTCTTTATGAATTTCGGACGCGTAGGTTCGAGCGTTGCTCTCAGACAGCTTTGCTGTCGTTTCATTTAAACCCTGACCGAATAATATTTTAGCTTGTAAAGCTTTCTTAACAAACATTCTTTCAATTCTTTCTCTAAATGTAGGATTTTGAATACTATCTAATTCTTCTATCATCTTCTTATCAGCTGCATGACGAGATTTTAGGTCATGATTTCGATAAGCTAAATCATGTCTGTAGCGGCGGCGTCTACTCTGTTTATTGATTCTTCACCTGGTTTTGGATTATTATTCTCATCTAGTCTTATATCTAATCGAGTTCCTGGACCGGTATATGAATGACCAGGAAGATGTTTTTCTTTCGAATATTTACTCCAAATAAATCCAGGAAAGTTTTCTAATGCTTTTTGTATGTCACCTCCAATATGCTGACAATTTGAGTTTTTATTTTTGTTTAATAGATAATTTAATAAATCTAAATTAGCAATTTTTAATTTAATCAAATTTTCGGAATTTGCAGAATTCATTTTAAAAGATAAAATAAATGTTTTACCTAATAGAACCAAAGGTTCTGAGGCTTTAGCCGATCGGACCAAAGGTCCTCAGGTTACTAACCTATAGAACCAAAGGTCCTGAGGTTATTACCGAATCATACTAGGACTTAGATATATTCCAGAACCATCTTTAGTTTCTTTAATTTCAATTAAATCATCAACATTGTGAAGAATATTTTTAAGAACTCGTTTTCCTTCATCAACTAATTTTAATTTACTAATAAAATTACCTACTACTCCTTCTCCCCTAGGAACTTTCTCTAACTCTCTATTATGACGTTTTTGTTCTTCCAATGCTGCTTTCTGTGATTTATTTTTATTTACTGCTTGGACAATACCAGCTGTCCCACCTGCGACACTTCCCGCAGCTGCTATGCCTCCTATATTTAGAGGAATTAATGGGAGAAACCCGCCATTCTTTTCTTCTCGTAATTGAATATTCTCTATCATTGGTTTACTTATGTAATACTTCTTTTTATTAATAGTAATAGTTTTAGGTGTATTTTTGTCAACAATATTACGTAATTTTAATTCAACAGTTTTATTATTATTACTTTTCGCTTGCGACATTTTTAATAAAAAAATTTTAAGTTACGAAAAATTTTAATCTATTCTAGTTGTGAATAAATTTTAATCTAAGAATTTTTTTAATCTATTCTAGTTATGAAAAAATTTTAAGTTACCAAAAAAATTTAATTAACTTATCCTAGCCATCTTTCCATTAAGAATTTCAATAGAATATTTTACATCTTCTAGCAATAAACCATAAGCCATCAATAAAGTTGTGGAATCTTTCCTTTCAATATTAATTGTTACATCACAACCAGTCTTGATAATATCTTCAGATTGTGCACTTAAATCGAAACAGAAAACAGGATATAAATGTCTCCAATCTCAAGGAGTTAATTGTGGTTTAACTTCAAATTCTATACAAAGATTTTTATAAGCATCATATCCTTCCATAAATTGATTATTGGTATCACCGAATCTTAATGGATCAATTGGATATCGGGTTTGATTTAATGAAACTTGTAAACTTCGAATTGTATTAATATGAAAAAGATTGTTGTTCTTATCAAAACTTGGAGAATCATTTTTTTGAAAAGTTAGTAATAAATATCTTGGAGTATTCGAAGTTCTAGTAAAATGCCAGTTAAATCTTTGTTCGGAAAAAGTTACTGAACGAGCAGTACGCTTTAGAAAATTTACTGGAATTGGTTTGTTAGTATTTAATCGTTTTGCAATAGCTGTTTCAACATCTAAACTAGGAGTAATATGATTTATCCACCATTCAAGTCTATCAATTTTTAAATATGCTTTTTTTCCAGTCTTACCAAAAAAGATTGATTCATTATTTGTTGTACGATGAATTATTAACTTAAATTTTAATTGATATGATATTTTACCATAATCTAAATATCCGAATAATGGAGACAATGACCAATTTACTGTCTGTTTACTTTTCTTGTTAAATTCACGTCTTTCTTTATATGCAGTATTATTTGTTTTATTTAAATGATTTGCAATATTTTCTACATCTTTCGCAATTCCTGCTGCATCTGTTCCAGCGTGAGTTAAATCATCAACAATTATACCATCATTAGTATCAGGAAACCAACCTTCAATTTCATGCTTTTTATTATTTTCACCAATTGTTACAAATCTAAGCATTGTTTCAATTACACCTGGAGAATCACTTATTGTTTCTATATTTTGAGTTGCAACATCTAAACGCATTTGTGTAAATAATCTTGGAAAAAAATTATTCTCTAATGCAATATTATCGGTATGTGGTAATAGTGTTGTAAAATTGGCATCGCTATATAAAGAATATTCACAGTGTAAAAATGAATCAGGTAGATATATATGACTCTGCTGATTATCAACTTCAAAGATTAAATCTCCTCCAGTATTTACTCTACTAGAAGATCCGGGATTCATAGCAATTCTTATATAGTCATTCTTTTTTTGATTATAACTGACGAGCGGAGGTTCGACTAATCTTAATTTATTTTCGATAAGCAAAGACATTTTTATAAAAAATAATTTGACTTTTTCATTTTTCTCACAGACAGAAAAATTTTACTAAAAAATTTACTAAAAAATTTTCCTAAAAATAATTTACTAAAAAATTTTACTAAAATATAATTTTAGAATTTTGCTAGACCATTGCCTCTTATTTCTTCAATTGAGCGTTCTATGGCTACGCCTGTTTTCTTCCCCTTTTTACTATCATCCCCCACAGCTATGTTAGCAATTTTGTTTTTTGTTTCCTCTGAAAGTTTTTTTAATTTTTTTAGTTCTTCAGAATCATTCTTAAGTTTACGAATAGTTTCTAGTTGTTTTAATTCGTTTTGAGACTTAACAGCATTTGATATGGCACTAGCTGTACTACCTATAGCAGGTGCTCCTTTTGCAGCAGATGTAATCAAATCTTTATTATTTTTTATCAAGTTAACGATGCTTCCAATACCAGAAAATATACCATCTCCTTCTTTTTGAATTGTTTCTACATTGTTATAATGGTTAACAGATTTCATAGATGGTTCATGAGCAATTTTTTGATTTGAAGCAAAATGTTTAAGATTGTGTTTATAAATTATAGGCATTTTTTAGGAATAAATTTGACTTTTGGGGAAAATATTTACGTTTATGATTGGCTAAAGCCTCAAGGAGCTTCGCTCCGATAGGTTAGTAACCTGAGGACCTTTGGTCCGATCGGCTAAAGCCTCGAGGAGCTTCGCTCCGATCAAGATTTACGTTTGTTAATGTCCAACAACTTCGAGATAACTTTATTAATTGTCTGTTGCACTTTATCTATTGCGTCAAGCAGCGTGTGATGTCCTTTGATTTCTTTTCTATTAGCTTGCATTTTCTCCTGATTCATCTTCAACGCCGCTTTAAGAGCATTTAACTTAATTTTAAGAACATCTAATTGTCTTTTAACAGCATCTAACTGTTCTTTATTTTCTTTAGAGTTTTCTTGTAAATTTTTCTTTAATTCATTTTCTAAATTGATTTTAAGAGTTTTCATTTTATCAACTTTTTGATTAAGTGAGTTTACTTCATTTATTATTCTATTCATCTTTTTCATTTGTTGAGTAATTTTAGAACTTAATTCATCAACACTTTTTTGGAATGTAGTTTGTAGCTGCTTTAATTTTTTTTTAATTCTTTCAGGTAGATTTTCTATTTCATCTTCTAATTGTTCTTTTAACATTTTTATCTGATGTTTATTTTTAATGACTGCAGATTTTAAATTTAAAGAAAGTAATATTAAAATTTTTATTTTTTCTGAAATCTTTTTAAAAAGTTTTGCTATATCTGCTTCTAGCTCTCTATCCTTTTTATCAAGTTTTAATAATTTTTCGTTTAATGATTTGTCATTAAGTTTAAGCAACTTTAATTCATTCATCAGTGGAACCAAAACATCGTTTATATATATATTTTTTTAAGTCATTGATTTGTGTATTAACATATTGTTTATTTGTCAACTCTGTATTTTGTTGCGGAAGAATAGAAAGATGCAATGGACCAGATAAAACGTCTCCAGTTTTCATGATATAATTTTCTATCTCTATTTCTAATTCACGATTATTCGGGATATATGCACCTCCACCAACATTTGGTAACATCATTTTTTAACAATAAAAAAATAAAATTTTTTTTAATAAAAATAAAAAAATGAATTAAGCAAATTTAAAAAAATTATATTCCTCCGCATCATCCGGTTCTCCATATTCGACGAGATCAACGGGATTTGAAAATAAATGTTTTTATAATAATAATAATAATAATCCATGTATAGATGTTAATATTTTATTGAATTACAAGCCGAAATATTTAAAGAACAAATAAAAGGTTTACCTTCTATAGAAACTAACTATTGTATTTTTCCAGGTGATCCATTTATTGAATTTATGGAGATTGTAAGTAAATATAATGATGTTGCATATGTAGAATTAAATAAAGAAACTATGGTTATAATAGGTCATAATAACGTTTATGGTTTTATTACAGCAGTGTTACCAATTAGTGATACTGATTGGATAGAAACTAAAATCATTAATTATATCAATATTAAAGAATTAGTTAAAAAATTAAAATCTTTTTTCAAAGAAAAAATAAGATTATTTGTTGATGAACAAAACCAATATAATATTCATATCGAGAGTAAAAAGCATAACGAAGAATTAGTAGGTCAAGTTTATTATAGAGACACAATCTATAAACAAGAAACATTAGAAATGCCCCAAAGATATGATGATGATACATATATAGGATTATATTCAAATTTAAATATTAATTTGTTAAAATCTTACATAAATGGCTTAGCTCAACAAGAAAAAATTTATATGTGGACAACACCTTATACTATTAACAATGACCATAATCATAATCATAATAAGCGA
>CAJQUW010003351.1:0-93154 GCA_907163375.1 Prostheceraeus crozeri | reverse complement strand
GATCAGTCTCAATGTCATGCACGCCAAAACTCAATGGGGAAGTTTCTTAAACAATAAATTAGTAAAATGCGTCATCTCTCGCGCTGACTGTAACGCGTTGTCGGCATCACTGTGATTCATCTCGGAAATGCTGTACACTGCACTGTTGTGTAGACTTTTTCCTGCGCAGCTATCGATTACTACACGAGTTTATTATGTTAGACCAAAACAACGTCGCCTCAGATTGAACATGGGTTGGAAATGCTGTGTGCCTCTGTGTCGCTCGGGCTATAAGACCAATATACATGTACAAGAAAAGGTTTCTTTCTATGCTTTTCCGACGGATAATGATCAAAAAATTAAGTGGTTACGTTCAATCAAGCGTGCTGACCTGGATAAATTTGGCATTAAGCATGATTATGTACCAACGGAATCATCTCGTGTCTGCTCTCGTCACTTCTGTTGGGAGGATTTTATTCGCGAAAGCTGTGATACAAACGTCACAAGGTTATCGAAGCGTCCTCGATCTGAATTGAAAATTCTTCAGTTAAAGTCATCGGCAATCCCTTCTATTTTTGAAGACTATCCCACTTCATCACAACCAACGACATCTACAGAAAGTGCACAACGGCATAATCCTCCAACAGCATCTTCACGATTTCAGAAACAAGCTGACCACCTGAAAGATGTCGAAGATAATTTTTCTTGTCTGATGACCGACTGGAGGGTTTGACATCGAGGCAACGACTTCCTAGTATAACCCTGGCAATCAGATTTTTCATTTTCCTCAAAATCCGAATGTGTGCTATTCCTCTATATTGCAGCTGAATCTTCGACCCGGAGGTACTCCAGGGATTCAATGTTTTGTGCGGATTTTAAGACATGACTTCGATTGCTTTCAATGGTGGCTGCAGATTGAATTCCGACTTGTTTTCCCATCTTCCCTCGAAAGTCAAGATATAATTTCTCTTCAGAAACAAGATAGCCCAACGTACTCGCCACAATAAAATCGTTCTCATCACGAAAAATGAATAGTGACGTGAATATTCGTATTTGAAATTGCGGCGAAATTCCATAACACATTGTCTGTACAACTCAGGACGAAAATCCTGATTTCATTGATTAATTCAGTTCATTGTAGAACACTTTCATTGTGCCAAAAGACAGTACATGCACGCGTTACTCACCGACCCTTATTTTGATTTTCTTTTTTGTGGAATATGACTAGTTCTCTTCGTTGTACAAAAGGCCTGCTGAATATTTTGTCCTTCAAACTCAAAGTGGGCTTCAAAACATGTCTTCCGGTACTACGGTATCTCCATACCTACTTGATCGAGAATACATCAAATCACCGTGTAGCAGCACTTCAAGGATGTTGAAAAGGTCGTTCTACTGATGATGCGAACCGAGGTCTATGAGCGAGTCGAGTAGAATTAAAAACAAAAGGGTAAACTGATCGGATACACAAAGGATGGCAATCTCGCCAAGACTTGTCCTGTTCCTTCATGATTCATCAATTCGTAAGCAAAATACAAGGATGTCGTCAAGTTATACCCGTTGAAAGTCTTAAACTGCGCTTTCCTTTTGGGCAATTTCATTCCGAATGCGTGGATTATCTGATTACTTTCATGTTGCTCGCTATAAGTACAGCAATCAAATGTGTAAACAGGTAGTTCTTTGTTATATTTTCATGATATACTTCCATCAGTTCACCACTCGAATATAATTGTGTATAAATCAATGTGCATGCCGGTCTATAAATTAAGTTTACGTAGCATCTCTCTCTCTCATAGTGGTAATTTAATTGCATATCCCTAAACATTTATTGCAATAGCATTCAGAATTTCTGATTTCTCGAAACGATAGAACAAGAAATGTAAACCTCGGATATCCTGATGTAAATGAATAGATACGCATTTAGGGATATTTGATATAGGCAAGTTATTAACCCTATTGCATAATGTATCGGCTATACTAAGAAATTCGGAGATCGCTAAATTTCTATAATTTCAGCAGAAATATCAGTTTATTATTTCCACACGTATGTAACCTTTTGATGCAGTCTTAATTAAGTACCGATTAAACTCCTGTTATTTAACTAAATCAGGATATCTAAGCACTAGATACAGGTATCCCAAATTTGAATATGGCTTAATACCTTTGGTAACAACTATTTTACGTACTTTTTTTATTTACAGATCAATTACTTGAGGCTCAACTCTCCGTTCCAAGAATTGAAGACGAGTATAGCATCCATATCACCCGGAAATCATTTGTATCTTATGTTCGACGTACTCATAACCTGAAAAATGCTTTCAATAATTGGGTGAATAAGGAAGATAATATCTTACCCAAGTGGTCATCCAGATATCTTTAGTGAAAATTGTGCAGCAGATTTCAGCCATATAAAGCCCTTTTTTACAAGGAAAGAGTCATTTCCTCTAAAAGCTAGCTCACAAATTGACCAGTGAGTGTCTCAATCCCAGTTCAATTTCAGTACTAGTCCAACTCATATGCCCCGGCAGTGTATCACGAAACTACCGTTAATGCTCTTCGCTATTATGCTGAACCTAGGTGGAATGTACTGCCCAATTCGTTGCATTCATTGTAATTTTATGGAAAATTTTGATGTCAAAAGTTCAAATAAAGGTAAGCTTATCATAATTCATTGATGCTCCGTTCATGTTGGCCAGTTGTTGTTTTTACAAGCTTTTTACAAACTAATGATGTGGTGCACATTAATAAGACAATTTATTTACATATTTCATTAATGTTTTCAATATTTTGAATACCTAGCTACTGAATTTCAGTATAGATAATTATCAATATCTTCGATGCGAATCATTTCCTCGTATAGCATTATGCTTGGATTTTCTGAATATTTAAATGATCCAATAACACACGTAAATGTAACAATGTGCATAAATCTGATGTCTTTACTTATACTCTATTATATGAGAATACGTAAAAAATAATGATTTCTAAGCCAATCGACTCTGAAGAAAAAATTTATCTATTTTTTTTAACTAGAGTAAAAAAAAATTTTGAAACTTACCTGTATATAGCTTTTTATGCGAAATAGTGTAGACGGCGCTCACTGGCTATGATAGAACTTAATGTAAATATCACATACAATGCTACAACTGTGTTTGAATTAATTCAGCATGATTATTTTGAGACACAATTTTTTTTCCATTAGTCCAATTATCAGAAACACGAAGTGAAATAATCAGTCAGTAATAAGCAAGAGTTTTTTCTAATTATTTTCTAACATACATGTTTAAACGTGTTAATGAAAATGAAGATCTTCTAATCCTATTGCTTTGTAAAGACAAATGTACACACGATCAAATAAGACGAAATGAATTTCAGCATTTCAGATTTTTACAAAGATAGATCCAACGCCCTTGTACTGGGAAGTCCAATGTTCATGTTTCACGTGAAATGTTTGATATTTCATTTAATTTCAGACTATGCTATTCAAATGCTTCGAATTAAGAGAATGAATTGTTTTCTCTCGTTTCTCAAGTTATCAAAATTTATCGCGAGGATACAAAGGAGATGACATTCATTTTGCCTTGGCAGGTATTTGAGGAGTGTAGTTGTTACAAAAGGTCGAAAAGCGCGATAAATCAACAACACCAATCCGAAGAATCTGGACAGTATACTGACTCCTAAGAAGAGCTGCGGATATCTCGAAGACTGGGATACGATCGAAATAAAACTGGTTTACAAGAGAAACATCAATAGCGTGGATCCAATCACTGCGATCTATCAGCGATTGTTGCGTTGATCTTATTGCAAAAATTTTGGTTTTTCTTATGTTATGCCATGGGAAACTATTCTCTAGATTCCGATATGAGCGAGATTTGGCTGCTACAGAGGATTAAATGGAGCAAACTTTTTTATAAGCGATGCTCAAGTACTTGAATGTGGAAAAGAAAATACGAGTGCTAAATAAAATGGCGAGACTCTGAAGGATGCCAATGAGTGGCTGTGTGACTTCCTGAACTACTGCTCTACTCGATCACGATACTCAAATGCCTTGAGTACACCTGCTTGCAGCACATCCTGCGTTTTGCAATGACGACTCAATTAATGAGGTATCCATTGCACGTTAGACATGTGATTTTTATGTTGCAGGATACTTGGCAATCGATCAGTCGACTGCATCACTGTGAAGCTTGTAAGTTGCTTCTTCTTGACCCTCTTCCGTAAATCGACATCTGATAAATGAAAGTCATGCAGATAATGAGCTCACAACTTTATTTCCTTGGCAGAAAGAGCGGTTCATTTTCTCGCGCCATCTGAACTGAATTTTCTAATGTATGATTTCTAGTTTTTGTACCTCGAGACCATTCGTAGTCAGGGATATTTTTCCTTTTCTCCCTCGCCCCACCCCACCCAATTTCCCCCATCTTTCCCCTTCCCAACTCCCCCTCCCCCCTCCCCCTCCCCCACTTCTCCCTCTACTCCCTATACCCTTTTTTATCCCCCACTTTCCTTCCTCACCTTCCCTCTTTTCCACACCCCCTCTCCTCCACAGACCCCACCCCTATTCCCCCCTCCATTTTCTTCCATCTCCCCCTCCCCCCCCGCCCCCCACATTCCCTCATCTTCCGCCCCCCCCATCTCCTCCACCCCCCATACCCTCAAAACCCTCATTTTCTCCCTTCCCCGTCCACCCACCTTCTTCCTCCCACCATCCATTTTCATTTCTCCCCCACAAACCCTCTATTTTCTACTTTTTCCCCCCCCTCCCTCCCGGCCTTCCAATCGCCCCTCCTCCTTGCGCTTCTACACGCACCCTCTTCAACCATTTACCCCCTCCCTCCCATCGCCTCCTCTCATTCCTTCCCCTTTCCACGCCCCCATTATAGCTTCCACTCCCACCACTACCCCCGCTTCCAGCCTTCATTCCTCCCTTCCCCCCCCCTCCCTCCCCACCCCCCCTCTCCCACTTCCCCTCCTTTCCTCCCACTCCCCCCCAACTCCCCCTCTTCCCACAATCCCATCTCCAATTCCTCCCTTTTTTCTCTCGACTACAATTTATCCCACATCCCACCCCCCATCCTCCCTTTTTTTTCTCCACCCAACCCCCTTTCCCCTCACTCACTCCCCTTTTTTCCCCCCCCCATCACCCCCACCCCCCCCCCTTCTCCCTCCTCCATCCCACTTCACCCCCCACTCTCTTTTCTTTCCCACCCTGCCCTCACCTCCTCTTCTTCCCTTCCATCCCCTCATCGTTTCCCACCCCCTTCTATCCCCCCCCCTACTATTTTCTCATGTAAGAACGCTTCTACCACCCCAAATATCACGTCCGCCCCCCCCCCTCCCTCTATTTCCCACCCCTCCAACCCCCCTCCCCCCCCCATCCCACCCCATTCCCACTTTCATTTTCTTTTTACCCATTTTCACCCCTCTTTTCCCTCTCCCCATTCTCCCCCTTTTCCCTTCCTATTCCTTTTCCCCCCCCCTTCACCCCCCTTCCCCTCACTTATTTCTTCCCTCCCCTTTTCTTCCCCACCCTTCCCCCCTCCTCCATTCGTTCCACCTCACCTCCCTTTCTATTCACCTCTTCCCCCCCCCTTTCTCCCTTTCTTCCCCCCCAACTCTTCCCCCCCTTTTCCCTTCTCGGCTTTCGCCTTCCCCCCCCCCCCCACCCCTCTCTTCCACCCCAAAACACCTTCCCCATCCCCCACACCCCACCTTTTCCCCCCCGCCTCCTCCCCCTTCCACTCGGTTTTTCCCCACCTTCTCGCCCCCCTTTCTCCACACCCACTCGCCAATTCTCTCCCACCTCCCCAGCACCCGATCCAACACCACCACCCCCCCCCTTCGTCCCCCCCACCCCCTTCTCTCCCCCCCCACCACCCCCTTCGGCTCTCCCCCACATCCTCTTCACTCAACATCACCCAATTCCCCCCCCGCCCCTCCCCCCTTCCCCCATCTTCCTCTCAGTACACCCCATCACAATCCCTCAACCACTACCCTCCCTTCCAACCCCTTTTTCCACCGATTCATTCCAAACACTCCCCCCCTCACCCCCACACTCCATCCGGCCTCCTCCAACCACCTCACCCCCCAAATATCAACTCACCCCATTTTTCATATTCCACACCTCCCCCCCCTCGTTACTTTCTTCCACTTTCATTCTTTTCCCCCCCCTTCTCCCCAATATACCACATATTCATACCATCTCCCTTTCCGCCCCCCCCCCCCCATCCCCTCCCCCTCACCTCAACTCTTTTCGCCCTCCCCGCATTCTTCACCCCCTCCCCCCCCCACCCCCCGATCCCCTCCACTTCCTCATCTTCCCCCTCATTCCCCCCCCACTTCAACTCCCCCATCCCCCCCCCATCGCCTCCCCCTCCCTTCTCCCCCACGTATCCCCCCCCTCTATTCCCCTCCTTTTCTTCCGATATTTTCACCCCCATCATCACCTTCCCCAACCACTCTCTCTTCCCCCTTTCTCAATTCCCCTCCCCCTCTCCCCCTACTCCCTTCCCCCTACCCCCCCTCTCTTCTCCCTTAATTTCTTCGACTCCCCTCCCCCACCAATCACATCCCCCTCTTTTCCCCTTTTCTTCCAACCACCCCCTTCCCACCCCTACCCACCCACCACCTTCCCCCATTCCACCTCTCCACACTTCCCTCCAACTCCCCTACACCTCCACCCCGTTTCCTTCTCACCCTTTTTTCCTCCCACCTTTATTTTTTCCCTCCCTCCCCCTCCCCCCCCACCCTTTTCGTCATCTCACCTTTCCCCCTCCCCCCACCACCATCCCCCCTCCCCCTCTCCTCCTCCTCCCTTCCCCTCCGCACTCCTCCTCCCACCCCCCCGCCTCCCTCCATTCCCTCTCTCCCCTTTCCCCTCTCGTCTCCATTTCCAACTATCCTTCCCCCTACCCCCCAGCTTTCCCCTTTTATTCGCTCCACCCATTCATTTTCCCTTTTCCCCAACCCTTCCAGTCCCCTCCTCCCCACCCTCCCCACCCCCAACTCCCTCACCCTCCCCAAAACACCCCCCTCCCAACCCCTCCCGTCCCCTCCCCTCCCTACTTCACCCCTTCACAATTTTTCGCTCCTCCTCACCCTCCCCCTCCCTTCACCAGTCCCACTCACCCTACCTCCTTCACCATTTACTCCTTTCACCATCTACCCCTTCCATCCCCCCCCCCTTTCCCCCCACCTTTTCCCCTCACCCACTTCCCATCACCCCCCCTCCCACCTCCCCCCCTTCCGACATTTCCTCCCCCCCTCCCCCCAATTGCCCCCCCTTTCCCCATTCATTTTCCTCCCCCCTATTTTTCCCCCCCCCCTTTCCCTCCTCTTCCCCCCCCCCACCCCCCCCCCTCCCCTCTCCTCCACACCGCTCCAACCCCCCCCCATTCCACTCCTCCGCCGTCCCTTCCTCGTTTTTCCCACCTCCCCGACTCCATCAACCGATCTTTTTCCACTTCCCCCACCTCTCCCCCACCACTCTTCCCACCCCCCCCCTCTCCCCTCCACCCTCCAACCATCCCTCTACCCCCCCCCCCCCCCTCCCCTCCAATTCAACTTTTTTCTCCTCGCCCCCACACTACGAGCATTGTTCCACCCCCGCTTCCCCACCCCTCCTCCCATCATCTTTCCCCCATTTCCCTCCACCCCACCCCCCCCTTCCATCGCCCTTGGCCCCTCCTCACCTTCACCCTTCTCCTTACCATCTCAACTTCCCCCTCCTCCTTTCTTCCCAGCCCCCCCCATTACTCGCCACCCCACATCCCTCCTTCTTTCACCCCCTCCCCATCCTCCCAGCCCCCTTTTCGCACCCACCCATCCCTTCCCCCCCCCTCCCCCTTCTCCCCCCCTCCAATCTCACTCCCCCTTCATCCCCCGCCTCCCACCTTTTCCTTCTTCCTATCATCCTCCCCTCCTTCCCCCCACCCACACAGCCCCCTTTCTCACTTCCCCCTCCCATCCCCACCTTCCCATCCACCCACCCCCTCCCCGCAATCTCCCCACCTGCCTCCCCCTCACCCCCCCCACCCACCCCCCCCCTACTCACCCAACACCTCCTCCCCCCCCCTTCCACAGTCCATTTCCTCCCCAGCCTCCCCCCCCCCCCCACATCTCCATTTCCAGCTTTCCCTTACCCCTTCCTCCCCCAGCAAGCATCCCTTCCCCCCCCCTTCATTTTTTCTTCCTTTTTTCTCCTCCCCCCGCCCCTACTTCCCCTCCCCCCCTTTTCGTTCCCGCCCTTTCTCCCACTCCTCCCAACCCCTCCGACTTTCCCCCCCCCCCTCCTTCCTACCTCACACTCCCCCCATCTCGTCACACCCCACCTCCCCCTCCCCATCCCCCTCCGCCCCCCCTCCCCTCTCTTCCTCCTATATCCCTCCCCTCTTTCCTTTTTTTTTCCACTCCCTAACACCCCCACCACCCCTTCCCCCCCCCACCCCCCCATTTTTCTCCTTCCCCCATTCCTCCTCCCCCCCCCGATCCCTCCCTTCCTCCTCCTCCCCCCCTTTCCCCACCTACCCCCCCCCCACACCCTTCCTCCCCCCCCCCCCACCCACCACCCCACTTCCCCGTTCACCACACCACACCCCCCTTTCTTTTTTCACCCTCCTACCTCCATCCCCCCCTCCCTACACCTTTATCTCCATTCCCTCCATCTTCGCCACCTTTATTCCCAACCATTTTCCCCCCTATTTTCCACCCCCTCACCCGCCTCCCCTCCTCCTTCCCATCTCCCCCACCGCACCTCCCCTTTCAATCCCCTCCAACCTCTCGTTCCCCCCCCCCCCCCCTTTCTCCCCCCGACCCCCTCTCACCCCCCCTCTACACTTTCCCCCCTGCCCCCCCCATTTCCAGCCCTCCCCGCCTCCCCTACTTCCTCCCTCCCCCCGCTCCCCCCCCATCCCCCCGTTCTCCTTTCTATTCACCCCACTCTTTCCCACTTCCCACCACCCATTTTTATCGCCCCCCCTTCCGATTTTTTTCCCCCTCCCTTCTCCCCCCCCTTTCCCTCCCCCCCCCTTTTTACTCCCCCTCCCCCTTCCCCGTTCTCTTTCCTCCCCCTCCCCCCCCCCTACACACTAGCCCTATTCTTCCCCCGCCCTAATTTTCTACCCCCCTATCCCCTTCCATCCTTTCCCCCTCCCTCCCCCCCCCCCTTCCCCCTACTCCTCTTCTCCCTCTCCCCTCTTCCCTTTCAGTTTTTCCTATTTTTTCCTCCACCCTACCTCCCCCTACCTCCACACCCTCCACACCTCCCCCCCTTCACCCCCCCCTCTCCCCCCCTTTTTCACCCCCCCCCACCTCCTCTCCCCTCTTTCCTTCATCCCCCTCATCTCCCCCTCTTTTTCCCCCCCTCCCATCCCCCCCCCCTCACCACCCTCAAACCCCCCCCCCCACCCTTCCATCATCCCCCCCCCTCTAACACCTTTTCCTCTCACCAACCCTTCCCTCACACACCTTTTTTCCCCCCTCCCACACTCCTCCCCCTACCACACACACTCCATCCCCCCCCTCCCATTTTCATCCCCACTCTCTCTCCCCACCCCATTCTCCCTCAACCCCACCCCCTCCCTATTCCCCCCCCCACCCCCCCCCCTCACCCCCCCCCCCACCCCGCCCCATCCCTTCCCCCCCTCCCCCCTCCTCCCCATTCCACACCCCCTTCCTTCCTCCACCCCCCATCCCCACCCGCAATTCCCCCCTCCCACCCACCTCTCCTTTGTCACCCCCCCCCCCCCCCTCATCCACCCATCCTATTCGCGCCACGTCCCCCACCTCCTACCCCCCTTTCCCCCACCTCTCCCCACACCACCCTCCCCTCCCCCCCCCTTCCCCCCCCCCCCTCCCCACCCACCCCCCCCTTTCCCCACGCTCCCCACCCCCCCTCCCCACTTCCCCCTCCCCGCCCCCCGCCCCCCACCCACACCTCCACTCCCCCTCCTCCCCCACCCCACCCCTTCACCCTCCCTTTCCCCCCCCCCCTTTTCCCCCCCCCTTTTCCTATTTTCTTTTTTCACCCCCTATCTCCTCCACCCCTATCTTACCCCCTTCTCTTAACTCTTGGTCATTTCCCCCCTTTTTCTTTCACTCCCTCCTACCCAACAACCTTTTCTTCAATTCCGCGTTTTTTCCTAATTTTTTTTTCCTCTTCCTCATCCCCCCGAATTCTCTTTCTTCTCCTTTTCCCCACCCACCACTTTTCCTTTCCCAACCTTCCCCCTCCACTCCCAACCTCCCCCTATCACCCCCTCCCACCTCCCCCCTTCCCATCTTCCCCCTTTTTCCAAACCCTCCACCATTTCCCTCCACCTTTTTTTCCCCACACCCACCCCCTTTCCCCTCGCCCAACCCCCCCAGCTCACCCTTCCCACACCCTCCCCCCATTTTCAACCCTCCCCCCTCTCCAAATCAGTTTTTCCACTCTCATCCCCCCCCTCCCCATTTCTCCCTCTTCTCCCGTCCATCCGTTCCCTTCCGTTCTCCTATTCCCCCTCCACTTTCATCCCCACTCTCTCTCCCCTCCTCGCCCTCCAAACCCCACCCATTTCCCTCATCTCCAACCCACCACCTCCCACCAACTTTTCCTCCTATTTCTCCCCCCCCACCCCCCCCTCCCCCCTTCCCCTCTTCTCCCCCCTCCTCCCCCAACCCCCCAACGTCGTTTCTTCCCCTTCCCCACTCTCATTCTCCCACCCCCCTCCCTCCCTCTCAAACCCTCCCAATTTCCTTCCCCTCCTTTCCCCCCCCCTTTTTTTACACCCGTCCCACATTTTTCTCCCCCCCACCCGCCCCTTACTCACCTCGCAACCCCCCCGCCCCCCCCCACCAACTCCCTCCCCCCCACCCCCCTCACAGGCCCCCCCCCCCACCTTCCCACACCCGTCCCCCCACACCTACACCCATCCACCCCCCCTAACACCCTCCACACACGCCACCTCCTTCCCCCCCACCCTTTCCCTCATCCCCACCCCCCCCCCACCCACTTTCCCTCATCCTCCCCCCCCCTCCCTCCCCCAACCCTTTCTCCCCATCCCCACCAATTCCCTCCCAAAAACCTATCTTTCCCCCGTTACTCCCCCCCTTGGTCCCCCTCCGACCTCCTCCTTTCTCTTTTCATTTCCCTTCCCCATCCCCCCCACGCGAGAACCCCGATTACCTTGCATCCTTCCCTTTTCACTCTTCCCCCCCCCCCCCCCTCCATCCTTCCCCCCTTCCTCCCCTCTCTTTTTGTTTCCCCACACCTCTTCTCTCAATACCCACTCCCACTCCCCTTTATCCCCTCCCCTCCCTTCCCCACAAAATTTCTTTCTTGTTGTGATCAGAAGAATGTGTTTATTCATTCAGAGATTGCAAAGTCGTTGCAACGTCATGACATGTTCAAATCATTTGTATTGATAATTTCATGTCCACTGAGGACGATAAGATTTTTGATGTGATAAACTGAAAACTGTTCAACTGTTTCATGAAAAACCTGATCAAGAAATTGTATCCTGCAAGAGGTGAACCTGTAGTTAATTCATCTCAAACACGTAAGTTAAAGAAATTATCTTCCGATAAAAAGTAATTATGAATGTCAGGAAGATATTTTTCCTAATTTCAGGGATATCTGCTTCATTTATTGGTAAAAGCATTAAAAGAATATCGTAGCCGAGCTCAGGCTGAATATCTTAGGCTGTGTTTTTAATGACTTATTTGAAAAAAGGCAAAATCCGAACGAAATATTGTAGATAAAACGCTTTAATGTCCGTGTAATGTATAGTACGCTATTTAATGAAATGCAAATTTTTCGGTTTGCAGAAGTCTACTTATTAAAGTTAGGCCGCAGGATGTAAGTAAGTACTCTTAGCCTTCATATCCCGTACTTTAGATATCTATGATCCCTGGTCTATGTACTCATAGTCAACGATCAGATGAACAATTTTGCTATTGTCAAATAACAATCCTGTCAGTATATCCTCTTCTTGCTCTACAAGCTGATTGCAGTGAGTTGAAGAAAACAATGATTATCGATTGTTTTTGTGGAGTGCGTGTCGTTTGCGTAGTTAAGGTTAAAAATGAAAGAGAAAAGTCAAAACACGTTGCTTGATTAAGAATAGAAATGATCAAGCTCGTGGGCTTTTGCTAAACTTGTACAAAACAGTGTGTCAAGTCGCTAGAAAAAGTAAACGGACAGTAAAAAAGTACAGTATAAATCTGTTGAACTTCTTCGCACTAAATTAGGTATGGTATTTGTTTACTGCTTGATATGATCACCACACTGTTATGGCATCGTTTGTTGTGGCCCAATTGTTAATGACGTCATAAAATGGTCACTAAAATTCGGTTTTTTGTCCTCCACCGAGACTCAGAATTTCGTCGTGGGACTGAGCCCGACATGATTTTGGGCTGGACTGCTCCTTTAATCGTCGATCAATTTCTTATGTTCTGACATAGAGAAATCGATCGTCGATTTGCTGCTAATTCGTAGATCTGCGCATTCCACCTAATTTCAACTATGGTTTTGGGACATCCTGTGAGTCAAACACATGGTGACCAAATGGGATCCATTTTGAGACCGGTCTCTATTGTCCTTTTTTTGATCACTTTTTTTCGCCAGGTCTTATTTTTAGAGACCAAAATTTCCCATGTACAGATGCATCAAATAGGCAATAGGCATACTCGTGAACTCTCAACTTAAAATCTAAATTTCAACGAAATAGTTTTGCTTTCCATTGCATTCCGAAACCTTGATAACCGATAGCCTAGAATAAGACGGTTTTATAAGATCGACTTTTTCGTTTCATAAGATGGACTTTTCAATTTTTTTCTTCTCTAAGATCCAGTCATAGACAGCAGATCCGATCTAGTTTGGCTATAACATCCTAGTATACAGGGTGATCCAAAAAAACAGAGTCCGATTTTGCATAAATCCGACCTGCTGATTCCATTTCTGAAGTCTGATTTGCCGAATTCATCCTCAGTATTTAGCTATCGAGATATTATTGATTTTACATGAAAAATGCACATGTTCAGCACTTGAACCATACATGTGCAAGTGCTGAAACATGGATGAAGTGTCAATCGATCCCAAAAAATGTGGCATTTTTATACAATTTGAACTCGGTAATGTTTATTGAATGTTTACTAAGAAATATTTATTAACATTATACATGTGTACACGAAATCGTATTTTACATACCATAATAATTTAGCATATATTAGAGGGTAAATATTAGCATAATCTGCCGTTCATCATTTTCAGGGAAAAGAAAACTTGACACCTGATGAACAATTGGCTCTAAATGATCGGCTGGGCTCATCGTCCTCATGTAGCTCGTCAAAATTATCAAGCTACCACTGCACTTTTAGCGAATGCAGGGAAGTAGCTTAGTCCACAAACTGACGGTAAGTAGATTTCGTTAATTCGAATTGGCCAGTGATGGTTCGTCCGTTTATCGAAAACATGTTTCTATGAGAACTACCTAACTCCCTTCGATAGCCTGTAAATTTTAAAGTTATTAGTGCAAAATTTGGGCTCCAAAATTGGAGATTAAAACAAAGTACGAATTAGTGTACGAATCTGCTCTGCATAGGAAGAATAGGATAGGTCTAGAGCTTTTACCTTTTCATTGATAGAAAAATTGTCACATGGGTATAGAGGAGCAAATGATCATAGACGCAGAGTGAGAAAGTTTATCAGTGCGTCATTCTCAAATCGAGTCATTATCGTTATACAGATTCACGTGGATTGTTTCTCTTGCTGAAGATGGGTGTACGTGATTTTGAAAATTATATTTATGCATTCTTGAATAACAACTTCACGTTTACCAGTTATCCTATTTTCCTCCTAATCCTCCTATTTTTTTGCTAAGTGATGCGAAACTCATAGGCCTAGATTTTTCCAAATCATTTTCGTATATTTCGTCTGAGTGATAGAAAATTCATTGAATTCAAATTCTATCTTAACTCATGATTGATTTTTGCCATTTTAAATGAATTTCAATTAAAATATTTGGCTTATGACACATACCTGGCTTAGCCTGCCGGTGGAAATTCACGAACATGAAAATCGGAAACTTTAGGCCAATTCTTCAGAAAATGGACAAATGTGTTTCTGTATGTCAAATGGACAAATGTGTTAAATGTTTCTTTTCCTATTTTGTTAAATAATGCAAGCATCATTTTTTTCTGATGTGTGACATTTTGTCTCGGGTGCCCAATTCACTTTTGCAAAAATAGCTGCTCAGTAGAAGAGTTAATAAAACCTAAGGGACGTCTGGGTATGGGTCTTTCTCCTAACAAACCTTATTTCATTAAAATCGGAAGAAAAGCTTTTTAGCTACATCTGATAGCGTAAAGTTAACCCGATGAGAAAATTAAGAAAATCTACGTGTCCAAGGTTCGCAAATTTCCGTATTTTCGTAATCTTTTACACCTTGTCCGTATTTTCCGCATTTTTGACATCTCATCAGTTGTTTCAGTATTTTTTGCACTTCGCTTTAACAGAACGAACCCTGTCGTTGCCAAACGTATTTATTCAGGATTCTGAGTACCAAAATATGATAGTTGAAACTCTAGAATGCTGGAAGTTTTCGCCTGCGGCGCTTGAAAATACATTTAAGTCTGGAATTTCTCTTCTGGTCTCCAAAGTTTTGTTGGTGGCGCCATGAAAATGTCCTATCAATTGATGATGACTATAGTTTCGCTTTCGGAAAAATCTGCTGGCCTAGCTACAGCAATTCTACTTAGCGCTGATCCTTCGGCTGTGACATGTTATTTAAGTGCGGAATTCATAGATGCCAGGGTATCTATAATTGCACTGTAACCCATTTAAAAAGACCATTTTTAACATGTTCTAAGGTCGGGCCTATTTCGCCTGGATTGCTGCAGGCACTGGAAGTGTCGCACTCTGATAGTTAATAGCGGTCTGTAAAGTCTAAACGGCTCTTTCGACTGGGACTCTATGTGGGCAGCGATATGTATCAATGCGCCAAGAACCTTGAAGCTCTGCATGCTTCGCATCATAAGGATTCGGTAGCTTAACTATTCTTCGTAGGGCAGAAGGTTTCGCCTGCAGAAGGCATTTCAAGTGTCAGTTAGTTTCATATAGTTGACACTCCCGAGACAGTCCGTTAAGAATGCGTCGCTATAAGTGATCAATTGATTGTTTTATTTAGCATATGTTGTGTAAAATGTGAGATTTGATTTATGAATATTTAGCAAGTTTTTGTTATTTAGTTGATTTCTAATCTTTCTACTAATCACAAACCTTTGATGTGGTAATATTGTGTACCATTTTACATTCACCATCAATATGAATTTCATCGCAGCAAGGCTTTGTGTATAATATCATTAACATCGAATTCATTTTCCTGATTTATAGCCTAGTCCGATGAGTCCGAAAAACTGGCTGTTTCGCCTGCGGCGCCTACATTTCAGCACATCTAACCAAGGATAATATAATTTGGGTAAGGAAGTTTGTCAACTATCAAGAAAAGTGAATTGTCATGCTGCTATTTTTGTAGCTACACCATTTCACAATCTCCCACGTGTTAAATGGTGTATAAAATTAGTAGTATGACAGAAAATCACTTCCACTATTTTTGTGATTTGACAATCTTTACTAGCCAAAATTTGCATCTAACCACCTTCCACCAAGAAGATGTCACAAGTAACCGTAGCTTAGCCTACCGTACCCCTAGGGTCTCCTCCCCTAACGGCAGCAATGGAGTGTCGAGGGTCACATGTCAAGTAGTACAAAGTGGAGTACGGTATCTAACAGTTTCGGACTTTTCATCAACTCGCAATCGTAGCCATTTCTTAAAACCATTTAAGTCATTTCGCCTACTGATAATCTTATACGCACAGAGAATCACGATATGTATGTGTATTGAAGCAAGACAAAGTTAACCCGACATGTTTCGGCTGGTCTTTTCACTGTATTGCTGGGCTGTATTGCTGGGTACGCTCGGAACAGACCAGTCGAAACATGTCGGGTTAAGCTTCAATACACATACATATCGTGGTGCTCTAAGTCATTTTCCCATTCAGTTGGTTCTTAAAGAACGCTCACTAAGTGTCTTTAGCATAGATCTGTCGCTATATGTAGAAATAAGTAGAAATCCAGCATGACAGAAGGCATCTACATGTGTGTAGATGCATTCTGTCATGCTGGATTTCTACTTTACACTGTCTTACGAACCGTGTTTTGTAAAGATTTCCAATTTTCATTTGATACAACATGCGACCGATTGCTGTTTTTACTATTCTGATTATTACTATTATTATTCCTGGTCTTAGAGTAAGGTGGTTAAAGAGTAAGGTCATAGAGTAAGGTGTTCTTACGCCATGTTCCTGATAGTTTCCGGATTTGCATTTACGAGTCCTGCGTATCTATGTTTATTCCAGTCACTCATATCTACAATGTTACTGAGGAGACCAGTAGTCTTCCTCGCAAGTTGAAGAAGCATCAAAAAGTTTACCTTGAGGTGAGGAACACAACAAATTTGAGATATCTGCAGTCAATTAATTTTTTATGCGCTTACTAATGAGTTACAAACTCGACGGCTGTGATACGTTAGCTTACGTTATGCTCACGGTGAACTGCAGTATCACCGCAACGACAATAGAAAGTAGTGTGGCCACAACGACAAAAGCATGAATACGCTAAATTTAGACTACCATAAAAATAATTATAGGATTCAATTAATAAAATGTGTCATTCGACAGTGCACCACGATAAATCCAGAAAAAAATTCTACTTCAATATCACTGGTAAATCAGAGGCAGGCAATAATCTAAACTCTTTGAAATTGTGTATTAAGTTAAAAGTAAAAAATGTAAACGATAGCCGATACCCATCACTGAGGTTTCTGGCTGTTGGAAACTCCACACCCGAAATTACTAAATCAGTCTAACTATCCGCTACTAGATACTCGAATTCAAAAAAAAATTACTCGCACAGCACTGCACGGCATCACTGTCAATATTGATTTCAAAACTAGAACCAAAATTAGTTTCTGCTTAAGATTTCCCTACCAATAGACCTTCAGCTACTTTTAATTTTCATAAGTAACTAACATGTGTATATTCTAAAATAGAACTGAAATTCGCTGACGATTACCACAAAGCGAAGTTTTCTTTTACGACTTTGAGTCCTCACAATATGCTCACGGTGAACTGCAGTATCACCGCAACGACAATAGAAAGTAGTGTGGCCACAACGACAAAAGCATGAATACGCTAAATTTAGACTACCATAAAAATAATTATAGGATTCAATTAATAAAATGTGTCATTCGACAGTGCACCACGATAAATCCAGAAAAAAAATCTACTTCAATATCACTGGTAAATCAGAGGCAGGCAATAATCTAAACTCTTTGAAATTGTGTATTAAACTAGTTGTTGCTAGATAATCCATGTGCATTTTAGATATTGTTTTTAAATTTTGATAACGAAGTTTTTTAAATTCAAACATGGTGTAGATTCATATGTTCACAGTTTCGAGCACCATTTTGCGGCATACTTATATTCATAGTAACTATGGAGACAGAGATTACTCAGGTAGGTTGAAATGTTGTTGAAGATATGCAGTTGTTCAAAACATTTTTGAAGAGGAATAGGGATGTCTAATTTTCAAGAAAAGTGATAAGAAGTGCCTGCCCACAGCTTCAAATGTCGCATAACCAGCGACACATTTGTCACATAAGCATTGCCTATGTATCAATGATATCAGCGGAAACAAAGCTTCATGTTGAGTCTCAGATGTGCGGATACACCCAGAAATTAACATGTTGTCATATGATTGCCGTAAATCAATGATTTGTAGAAAAAATATACTCTGA
This sequence comes from Prostheceraeus crozeri, assembly GCA_907163375.1. Lineage (NCBI taxonomy): Eukaryota > Metazoa > Platyhelminthes > Polycladida > Euryleptidae > Prostheceraeus > Prostheceraeus crozeri. The sequence goes on along the minus strand of CAJQUW010003351.1, from coordinate 75,344 downwards.
ATTTTACTCGTACTAGTCAAAAACTCGAAATTTGCTGATCACAAAATGTCACGTAAGCGACGGCAATGTTGTTGAGATTATGGATTATTGGATGCAATTGATCACTTTTGAATCATACGTGCTAGTGGCAATGCTTCCTTACGACAAAAACTCTTTCACTATATTATCCTTTCATACTAAAAAAAGCTTAACCACATCTGCGGAGATGCACATTTTTAGGGTTTCGATTGAATTTAAGGACACGCGAGCTTATTGGAAAACATGACGTTCGTCACTAAAGCACAGTGGCGACCGAAATAAAGGATATTCATTTCCTTAATAGTGATTGCAGTGTTCACGTTAACATCCTCATTCTTTTTTCACAATTGACGCATCATCCACAAGCACTGCCTTTGGATGATGTAGATTACGATGGCGGTTTTTTCGCGAACTTCTTTACTACCAAGTCCCACTCAAACTCAGTAATGTACTAATTAGAAGATTAGCGTAGAGTTCCCATTGCGATGAGAAAATTGTAGGTTTATCCAACTTCCTCAATATTAAATAATTTAAATTCTGATGGACTTAGATATAATTGTACACTCGTCATCGAACAGACTTACTCTGTTAATGTTTTCGCTTTGTGTTACTTACTGAACCTCCATGTTGTCATCATAATCTGGTGGCAGTCACATAGCATTTACCAGGAAAATAGTAATATCTTGTATTATATCTTTTAAAACACTCCTCTAAAGCATTACTAGCAGCGATTATTTAGTCAGATGAACCACATATTGAAATTCCAGAGACATTCATGAACTTCAAGAACGTAGAAATATAACTCAATTTACTACAGAAACAACTAATGATTTTTTCAGCTACTTTTTCAATAGCGTTTTGACTGGCAAAGACTCAATGTAAACCTATCCATTGAATTCATTTCGTCTTAAAATTCGCTTATATTCATTCATGAGCTAAGAAAGAAGCATTGGATAATCATAAAAGCCTATGTCATGAAGCATTATCATATTTTGAATCATTATTAATTATAATGTCAAGAATATCAATTAATCACAATATAATATATAATGCCTCCATATTATATTGACAATAATATTTACATATTAATTTATGAAAATTGAATCATTATAAACTTTTACTTAATAACTGCCAGCAAGGAACTGAAGGAACTGTTGTCAGCACTGATGCCGCATAAGTGTATGAATAATTAGAAAACCACTAACAAGTATTTACAGTAAACACACTGACATAACAGTTTCACATATAAAATGACAAAAATTAAGTTAAACATCGTGCTATTGCAAATGAGGTATGTACACGATAGCCGAGTCTTACAAACACAGTAGATAAAACATTTGTATATCTATTATAAATATTGGAGGATTTACTTGAAAGGATAATCATTGTTTGATATACACTATTAATTTACTTTTCTGACAAAATCCTCTTTGGATTTTGTAATGCATGTCAAATCAGAGAAGCCCATTGCATGCTGTCACTTATGGATGGCAACCGTTGAAACATAAATGATTAAGATATTGAATACTTGATTTTTTGATGCCTTTGGTCTGACAATCTGAGTACAAATTACAGATTGACTGAGTAGCATTCAAAAACTCAAGATATCAAGTAAGACCTTCAATAGCGAGATGTTTGTTCCTTAAATGTCATACAGTCTTTTCACTACATGCAAATGTTGCCGTTCTTGTTACTCACTGTCACTTCCAAACAATCTAGTTCTTTTTAAATTTTCTTTTCCTCTTTCTTTGTCCTCTTGCGACCGCCTACGTTCGCTGCGGCCACCATACCGGTCTTTTGCGTTTTTGAAAAAATTGGAAATTAATTTTTCCACTTCCTGTCTCGTAACACTCGGAAACAAGTGAATCGTAGATGCTGAAAAAGAACACCGTTAATATAGATGTAATACAAAAGCACTTTTTTATTTGTCAATTTCTTCTACAACTACTTCTAAATGTATAGTACATAAAAAGTACTCTTCGCGAATTGAAAATCACAGTTACAATCTCCTTGTAATTTCCCGCAGCAATTTCAATTGCATTTGCTAATCTCACGCTAATAAATTGATATAGAGTTCCGTCTTCCATCTCATGACAAATTTAAACTGCAATAGTACCATCTACAAAATGTCATAAAGGACAAAAACTTTAATAACATCAGATCGTGCGTTATTTCCAAATAAAATTCCCGCATGCCCCGCCATTTATGTGTTTTCTCCGAATCAAAACATTAGGTCTCACCACTCACAAAAGCCCCAACAATCCATTCTAAAGTACCTTCTTCCCTATCTATGATGGCAGACAAAATGAAGTATGATGAAGAATGCCCTTATCTCCACGAAAACTTACATCATTTTCTGACGACAATAGAGTGGAAATTCGGCGAATCAAGTCAGTTGAAGCCTGAGAATTAGGGCTTCCAAATCCCGGATGATTTCTGATCCCGGGATCCCGATCGGGATTAGGGGATCAATCCCGGGATCCCGGGATCTCGAACTTTTTTGACAGTTAGTGAATTATTGCGTTAAAAGACATCAGGTGTTTGTAGACGGCACACCAATGTTCCAAACTCTATTGATCCAAATTATACGTGCACATTCACTGTATCCATTTGCTGTATATGTACATGTAAGTAAACTGACTATTTTCATCAATGTGTAATTTAGACGAAGCACAAGAATGTCATACTCTATACTCCATTGAAAAATTCTTTATGAAATATATGAACTCTCTGTATTGGAAAATACAAACATCTTTACAGCTTGATAACAAGATCAACAAGTAGGCTAACAAACGTCAAAGTGAGCATCTAGAAAACTTAGAGGAAACGAAGGATTACTGTGGGGGAATCTACACTAGATAACTTTAACAAAAATGAATGAAAATAGTGGGCTATCAAATGCATGAGCTCTCTTCTATAAAAATTACAAAACAAGCCAATCAGCATATTTGAAAGTTAGTAAAAACTAGAAACAAAATAAGTCAACAAAATAAAGCTGATGACAATTGCATGTACCGTACATACATATCTAGGTGAACGTTCTATAAAAATCTGCTACGGAAAAACAATAACAACATACATGTAAGCTACTATACACAAGGGTCATGCGCAAATAGTATATGATGAGTAGAAGATGAACATTATACATGTACAGACAGTACATTGTACATGTACGTTAAAGGCACTAATTTTAAAAGCAGTCAATGGGCAAATGTGCATGTAAATATGTGAAAATCTATAATCGGGTATCATCATTCCAATTGAAATAGGATCGTAAGAAGGCCAGTTGGCTCAAAGTGTCATCACGAAGACTGCCTCGAACTTTGTTTAAAAATAGTCCTGCTGCAGAGAAAGCTCGCTCTGCTTCCACACTTGTTGGTGGAATAGTCATCAAGGCAGCGTGCAACAGTTCGAGGTACTTACCTCTCTGTCCAACTGACCTCAGGAACTCCAGCTCTCGTCCTATTGTCTTTTCAAGGCTGGGGGGCCCTTCTTGCTTTGTCAGGTCTTGACCGATTGCCCTTTCCAGGCGTTCCTCCATAGTGGTGGGATCCAAGGGGGCAGCTGTTGAGGTTGTTTCTTCTTCACAATCCGGAGCGAGGTTCATCTTCTCCGCCAGATTTATCAGAAGATATTTTGCAGCATTGAATTCCGTGTTGTTGTTTGCTCTCCCGTCTTTGGATAGAAGACGGATTGCGATGATAAGATTCCCGCGCCTCTCTGATATGCGCGACTCAAATGCTGAACAGAGTCGTTTTGCAATATTGCTTTGCTGTCACTGTAATTCCTCGATATCGAATTGAACCGCGGTTTCAGCCATGCTTAAATTGTACTCTCGACGCGACAATGTCTTCACGGTAAGCTCGAGCGGCTTCAATGCTCGGATAATGGCATTGATGAGGTTGATGTCTTTTTTGTTGGAAGGGAACGTCAAGGTCTTGACAGACGAGTGATTTCTGAAGACTCTTGTGCAGAAGATAGAATCGCTCCAGCATGTATAACAAGGAGTTCCATCTCGTCTTGCTGTCTATGATGAGTTTCATCTCTTGCCGTGATCAACCTTCACAATATTCTGAAGATGGTCGTTACGCACAGTACTTCGACGGAACGTGTTAACAAGCTTACGTACCATAGCAACCACTTCTGCGATTCCAGATTGAAATTCGACGCCGGCCGTTGAATCAATGTCCATGGACTGGTAGAATCTTCATCATCTTCATCGACGTTATCCCCTCTTCATCATCCAATTCAGTGTCATCGATGATCGCTTCCTTTTGATATAGAACGTCACTCACTGCCAGATGAACGCCATGTGCATAACACAACTGATGCTCACATGGGGCTGAGATTTCACGGTCCAGTCCGCAGTATAGTAGTTCGGTGTCCATCACAGCTCGGCCCACGTCTTACGTCATTTAGTTGCGGCTTGTAAAAGCCCTCATATTTAATATCCAGTCCGCAAATATGAGTAATTTTGCACGTGACGTTTAATGTGCGTACATGCCATTTAATAGTATGAAATGTTTGTTTTGTGGACATGTGCACTTTCCAGGTTAGCAAATAACCGTCCAGGTTAGCAAATAGGTGTCCTATAAATATGACAGTGCCGGCTAATGGGTTAAAGGATTTTCATTTTTATGTTTGATTAAACATACTAAATAATCAATAATGATGAAAATGATAGCGATGGAAACTCTCGTTGTCGCAGTCGTTCTTAAGGCAACAAGTCTACTAATGGAACTGCTGTAAAAACTAGCCTAGTGCATACTAGCTATATAAATTATGAATTGTATGAAAAAATAAACATGATTACACTAAGTCAGTCTAGAAAAGTAAAAATGTATAATTTAACTTAATGAACAACATCAGAGATAATGGGTCACATATAAAATGAGTCATTGATCATTTAAGGCTGCAACAAAGCAACGGAGAAAAATAATTAAAAGTACATCATCATGTCACAAACATGAATCACTGCGAATTGCATCACTATGCGGTCACTATAATTATCTTCTTCACTATTGGTATTTTGTAGATTACTGTGAATGATAAAAAATCAGCATTCTTATTATTTGTAGCATTAAAAACGTCGACCGGCAAGGTCCCGGGCTCAGGAACAATACCGACCCGCGGGACATCCCATGGTCTGAGGGCCAACCCGCCCAGCATTTAACTCTGTTTCATAGTCTGAGCAATCAAACCATAATACTCTTATCTTATCAACATGACATAACAGAACAATCACAGGAACGCTTTTGAGAATTGATTATCTTCTCATTGTACCATTAACATAAATTGATATGGTAATCTACGGGTAAAAGTATTCTTTTACCTTTTTGCTAGATTCTTGGTGAACACTTTTTCTATACTAGTGATCCGTCATCCGCGTAGTCTAGGTCGGTGAAAACTTTCGTAGGACTGATCTGAACTCCTCGATGGGCCTGAGGGCGTTATTTAGGATCCATTAGACGGCGTAATCAAAGAGCGTGGGGGATAGTAGGCAGCCCTGTCTGACAGCGGAACAGATTTCAAATGAGTCCGTCAAAATCTTTGCAAAACGCAATTCGAACCAATTCTCAATTCATAGTTGTCTGAAAGAAAATGGACACGTTCTTTATCATAACTGTCACTTTGGTCGTCACCACCAAAGTGATTACATAATCATGAAACTTGGTCTGATTGGTCAGCATACCCACAAGATATGACCTGGAAAATAACGTTCATCAACAAACGATAAAAACGGAGATCGCGCACAGCGAAACTTAGACACCTTAGACACGATAGGTAGGAGGGAGATATGTCGGTAGTTGATAGGATTGTCTTTGAAGCCTTTCTTGTGATGTGCGGACGCACGGGCATGTTTCCAACCCTTTGATGTTTTACCACTGAATTGATTGGTGAAGCAGATGGGTCATGGATGGTGCGAGCTCACTGGCACATTCATAAAGTACGTGGGCACTGATGCCGTCGGATCCGGTCAACTATGTCACTTTCAATTGTTGCGAGCTGCAGAACGGTTTGACACGTAATTAATTCAATATGGCATAGTTCGGCGTTAGTCAGTGGGTCAATAGATGGAAGAGCATCAACTGGGGGTCGTTAGTAGCGTTGTTGACGAAAAATCCTTTAAGAGGCTCGGCTTTCTCTCGAGATGTCACGTATCCGCGATCAGCGTTTTCAAGCGACCCATTGCTCCGTTTATCGCCCGCAAAACGTTTTTTTAGATGAGCTCCCATCAAGTCGTAGGGCGACTGGATGAAAATAGGAACGGCGTGATTCCGAGTAACTGCGTCGAGCGGCTGAGCAGGCCAGTCTGTAGCACTGCGGATCAGATTAGTCCTTAAAGGAATTGTGTCACAAATTATGATTAGTTACATGTAGAAGTAAAAAGTTGATGAAAGGACACATTGATAAATTGTCAGTTAATATTTTCAAATAGAATCAAATATTCATCACATTTCTGACTTGCTAGATTTGGTGTTTAATGATTCGAATAGGAAATACTTATGCATCGGTTATGAAAAATGTTTTTTAGCTAGTAAAAAGTATCAAGGCTATAGTGTTTTTACTAAAGATAACTTTAAGGATGCTATTAAATTCATTATTCATGAAGTTTACGTCACTTTTGGTGGACTGGTTTTTCGACAGATAAAAGGTATACCGATGGGAGGTAATTGTAGCCCTTTGCTAGCCGACCTTTTTCTTTTACACTGCGAATATATTTTCATGTCTAATCTTATGAAAAGTAAAAAGTATGGCCTAGCTAAACTTCTATCGAATACCTCTAGATATATAGACGATCTGTGTATTATTAATTATAAACATTTCGCTTCTTTAATTCCTAAAATTTATCCACCAAGTCTGGAGGCAAGTAGAAGTGGAGATAATGATAACAACATTGAATATTTAGACATTAAAATGCAAATCACTAATACAGAAGCGGTTACCTCTGTATTTCATAAGGTTGATAACTTCAATTTTCCTGTTACGCTCTTAACATTTCCTCAAAACACTATGCCTTACAAAATAGGTATCAAAGTTTTCGCGGGACAGGTTCTGAGATATATTCGCATCTGTACACATGAGAGCGATTTTATTGAAAAAATAAATCGTACCTCCACCACCCTCATTGCGAGAGGTTATAATCGCTTTGATCTTAAGCGCAGTGCTGAAAAGCAGTTACACAAACACAGAGAGACTTTATTGAAATACGGTTATTTCTCCGCTAAGCAACTTTTGGACAACTGCCCGAACTTTATTTAAGTTCCTTTTCCATATTTCCAGTTTAGTCAGTTCGAATCATCTCGATGGCGTAGTCAATGTATCTGACTACATGTCCGAGATTTTTCTTTCGAGGCTGCTTTCTTTAAAGCAGGGCCCCGCTTGAGCGAGTTTGAACGTACAGGAATTAAGGGGCCGAAACGTGAATCTTGCTCAAGTTCCTGCTGATGACCTCTATTGCTTTTGTCCTCATCAACTTTATCACAGCATATATCAATTATCTGTTTTAGTTGCACTCCATGTAACCTGTGGGAAAGCCAGATCGGTCCTTTGGAGGGATCAAATTCTTTACTTTTCATTATCTTCAGCTTCATCTTCTCACTTCGATTGAAGCATTTGCGTAACACCACACGTGGTTGACCAGTTATCCGCATTAGAAATGACAGTCTGTTTGTAATTGTATTTGACTGATAGCAGATTGGGATTTAGATAAGTTACAAAGTTTGAAGTACATAAGCAGACACACAAGTGTCATGTCTATAATCACTCCTTTTTAGACGCTAATGTCATAAGTAAGTTGTTAGATTTATAATTTTGTTTATAACGCAGTAATAAGTTATATTTTTTTTTCTTCTTTCAGTTTTTAGTTAGGCCTATAGTATTATTAATTTTCTTTATGATCTACCGGAGGTTAGCCTCAACCAATTTAATCTACAACCTTGGAGATTTAAGAAAATATTCTTGAGAAGTCGGTAAAGGAAAACCAAGTCTTAAATTAATGTAGACCTATTTCAATGTATAAGAAATGTAATGAATTACGATTTTCAAATAAACATCACGACCTGAGATTGATAGCAAGGTATTGTTCGTCAAGGTAGCAAGTATTTCATTTCCAAGTTGATTGATCAATTGAAAATTCAAAGAATTATTCTTTTGTCTCGGTAGGATGTGTGACATTTTATTGGTTTTCGAAATAATCGAAAATTTTATTGAAACTTAGAAAGTCCTAAAATTGAGTCTCAAGACTTTTCATTTAAAAAACGTCCAGCTGTTTTATATCCTTGATGTACTGGTTAATACTACAGCAGATGTTGACATCTTTGTTCTGTTGTAGAACTGTTGGATATCAAAGACTCTCGTTCAAGGAACGGCGAATTGACGTATGACGTATCCGGTTCTCCTGTTGGCTAAAAGCATGAATGTCGCTATCACTGGGCAAGTTCCTTTTTTTGGTGAGTTACGAAGGTTATCGTGAATGACTTACCATCAGAATAATATTCTAGACTTCATTTAGATATACCACTACGGTGCATCGAAGTATTCATATTATTTTCATTTCAGACGAAATGTTGTCAAATGTGTGCTTATAACCGGCAAAGACACGTATATTCATTGTTTGTCATAATATTGACCTAGCATAATAAGAAATGCACTAGTTGTAAAAAGTTGTCTGTTGAATCTAATTACTTGTCATGTATGCATATTAATTTCTTTCTCGAAAACATGGTTGCCACACCAAGCTGAAAAGCGGGAATTTCTGTTATGCAAGTGCGTCTCTATACACAAGAAACCTATAGGCCAGAACAGCTGTGAAGGATGATCTCGCGGCAGTTGGGTGGCATCCAGAATTCTGATTTGTCTTCGAAATTGATGCGAGAGGTGGTAGCCTCCAACCGAAGATATAAATAATATAATATTAATAAGAAAAATACAGGAGGACAATAGGGTAATCAAGCGAAAACTCGACGATGAATAACAGTCAAATCTAGCCATGCGGCAGAAAATGATCATCATATACAGTAATGCACCGATTTACGTATGGGATGCGTTCCTGGAAATCATTGCGTAAATCGGGCAAAGAATCAAGACGAAATTAGAAGATGCGTTCTGCAGCTCAGCATAAATAAGAGATTTGTCAAACTGCGCTCTACTTTCGTTTCCAAAACTCGTAATAAAACAAATGCTTAGGGTAGAATGAGCATATTTCCTTGAATGAAAATATCCGTATTCTTATTCCTTCGACCGTTTATTCAAGATAAAGATTAAAAAAAGGAAAATTACAGAACCCACATTTTCGGCATAGCCTTCAGCAGGGGTGTCAAGCAATGTCTTTCAACGCTCAAAATGAACATCTATTTGTGAGCCTTGAACAGAAGTCTCCGCAGCTTCCACTTTCCGTCGGTCATTGACTAACTTGAGATTTCTGTGAATGACGTTCGATTTTATGCGTGCAGCATTGACCGAGTCGTGACCTTTTAAATGCTGAAATACTGCAGAATTCTCTTTACCTAAATGTTCTGTAACACGAGAATGTATTGTACGTGCCGATTCACCGATATGAGGTACGTGCCGATGATATGTAGTGCATTTTATCTTTTTCTCAACTTGAGTCACTCTCTTCATCTTGTTGTAGTGTGATAAACAAAACAGCTGCATGTAATTGCCTCTCCTTTATCTCTGCTCGTTATGTATATCTGGTCATGTTAGACGCCGCCAGCTGCTATTACATGTTTAAGGTGTCAAGTCACTTAAAGGCGCTGGCGTTGCTAATAAACTTAACTTGCTTGTCGGCCTCAGCACAAGCCTGGTTGTTCTCTCTCTCTCCCACCATGGATTCCTTTATAGTAATGGCCGGGATGGGAAACTTGAAATTAGGGAAATACGGAAGAAGGGTCACTACCGCTCGCTCGCTAAAGGTGTGGATGGTAGGACGCAGTTAATATTTGACATGCATAAGTACCTAATCGCCTTTGTTTTTAGTAATCATGTGCACTGTCTGCCTTGAGTGAGCAAGCACATTTTTCGCATCACTGCCTTTATATTATCAATACCACAAATATAATAACTAAAAATTCATAGCTAATAGTTTAGTAGCATTTAATGGACCTTCATCTCAAGAGGATAAACGTCTAAATTTTGCAGGATCAATTTCAAATTATAATAGTAATAAGCTTACATTCTTTTATCCTTGGCTATCGATAAAAATGAAAACTATCAGAATCATAAAAGAAATCGCTTAGTGAATTGAAAAAGTGAATCCAACACAATTGATATGTTATACAAAGCTAACTGTTATCAGTGTTGTCAACTAACTTTTTCAAGAAACTCAGTCAAAGCTAAGTTAACCGAGTTTACCGGAAATTAACCAAGTTAAGTTAAACTCAGTATACTGAGTTTTTAAAAAAAACTCGGTTATAACTCAGTAAAATAATTCGCTAAAACTCAGTTAACTCAGTTACATAAAAATCCATGTAAAACTGTTAGTATAGACATAGGCCGTCCGAATTTGATTCTGAAAAACTGCATGTTATAAGCGCTCCAGTGAATAACTTTTTCATGAAAGTTTGGGCGTATTCACAGGCAGTTGTAGTCTATGCATAAAAGCAAAATGATAAGATACGCAATAGGTAGATGAAGAGAGAAAAGTAAAGATGGAAACTTAGAAAATGAAAGCATTATCTTGCAAGGTTTAAGAACGTAACAAAAGAGCTGATCTAAATTCGCACAAAAATATAAGACTAGAATGACTGCTACTTATAAAAGTAACCAATGTGTAGACTTTCTATGGAAGGATGAGTCTGTATGTTTATGCAAAAAAGATCTATTTAAGCAGGCACAAGCCTGCTACAGCCTATATACCTAAACTAAGCTGTATGGCTTCAAAGTTGCGGTACATGATTTTGTCTATAATTGAGATCTAACCTTCATTACTTGCTGTAGCTAAGTTACAGCATATTCCAGTATAAGCAAAATTATCTTGATAATATCTAAAAGGGACATTCTGCAATTAATTGCTCAGCTTATCTCAACTTTGGTCTCGCGCATTTTTTACTCATCCCTGCCCAACCCAAGGCACGAAGCCATGCTAGAAGCTAGGATAGGACAGCGCGGCCCTTAGCCAACTGAGCTATCCCACCACCTTAGTATGAACAATACACAAGTTAAAATAATCCTACGAAATGCACCAATGTAAATGAAGATCCTTTAAAAAATAAATTAGACTTAAAATAATTCGACAAAACCATTTTCTATTCTTATTCTGTTTCTTACCATAGCAGTTCCTAAAATCCGTATTCATACATCCAAGTGATTACATTTGCATCACTGCTATAACAGTTTATCAGAGAAGCGGTTTTTCTTTATATTTAGACTACGAAGCAAGCATAATATCATATAGAAAAACAATACAAAATGTCACGCATTAGTATTACTTTGAACTGTGACATAAATCATCAATTACGCTTCCATGATAATGCGATCGAAGCAAGAGCATATTTATCACAACAAATACCTTCAAAAACAAAAGCCGGATAGAACAAATAAGGGAAGTTCGGGAGAAAGTTTTATTGTGTCGCAACATGACGGATGCCTCCAATAATTCTGACTTTAATGCACCTCTTCGAGCTTTGGAAGATGCCACAGACACAGACACATCCTCGTATTCATTGCATTACTTTTGTTATGCAAAATTATATTTAATTCATGCCTAGAAAATTTTTTAAAAAACATTTTATGCGGTAGGTAAATTGTGACAAGCTTCACAAAATCAAGATGATGTAGCCTAAATATTTATAACCAGCGAACTCATTTCGCCTTGTTCGAATATTACCTTGTTGCTGTTTTCTTGAATTGTTAGAATACTCGCGTTCAATAATGAAGTCGTCGTTTCTGAAACGTTTGGAGCACAAAAAAGCATTCTTTGCTTTATCCCGCGTGAATCCGTCATCTTGATGACGTACTCTTCCGTACAATTCATCAAAAACCTCACTCTTTCGAAGTTTATGAAGTTGAAGAGAAACTCCAGGAGACTGATGTCGCAGAACACTTTTATAAAAAAATTGCAATTCGGAGCTGAGCACAGTTAGGCGTCGTCAAACCTTCACATACGCGAAGTATAAAATGTGACTAAGGAAAGGAAGGCATGTAAACGTATATCTTATTGACTTTTCGTCTTATAATTCCTGATGAAGTTAAAGCTTTCAACCGTAATGTGTTGTAGAACGGGAACATTGTTTATTTATTTTGCTTGTTCCTCCCTTTGATTTGGCTACTGACCAACAGGCTGTAGGTTTGAATGTTCATCACTTGGTCAGAGCTTCTCTCTGTTTCGCGATAACGCACAGGTTTGAGGGAAAATCTGCTTCTCCAAAAGTGACCCTTCTTCCGTATAGCCGCGATGAGAGAAATTTCACAGTTTCCCATCCCGGCCACTACTATTAAGGAATCCATGCTCCTACACACTCGAACATATAGTAAGGGCCAAGTTAGAACATGGCGTCGCGAATAGACTTTAAAATGGCTCCTTCCTTCGATATTGAATCCGAGTCCCATCTGTACCGTGAATGGCGATCAATGTGGACGGGATTCGAGTGCCTCAGTGGGATCTCTGCGATCAGTGACACTGATAAGCGTGAAGAAACTCGACTTCAGGCCTTCTATCTTTCTGTTAGCAAAGAAACTCTCCGCATCGTGAATCACTTGCCCGTGATTGACCGCAAATCCTTGGACTCCGTACTCTCTGCGCTCGAAGATCACATCGTCGGGACTACAAACGAAGTATTTGTCGGTCGGCAGCAGCTTGACCCTGGAGAAGCTCAAAGACATTTGTGAGGCTGACGAGTCTGCTAAGGAGAAGTGTGCTGCTGTTGCTTCTTCTGCTTCCCTGAACGTTCTACGGAAGAAGACCTCGTCGTACAAGGCCGATAAGAAGAAGAAGAGAGAGACTGAGAGAGCGGGCGAGTGCAAATTCTGCGGGCGGACACACGAGTTACGTAAGGAGCGTTGTCCAGCCTACGGAAAGTCGTGCACTCAGTGTGGTGGCAAGAACCACTTTGCTGCCAAGTGTCCTGCTAAGGACAAGTCTGCTAACCTGTTGGGGTGTCTGATCGCGTCTGTGTCGTCTCCTGAATCTCTCGTCGAGGTAACTGTTCAGTCTGGCCGCGTCAATGTCGGCAATCTTCGAATGCTTCCTGACACTGGATCGGATATCACTGCTGTTCCGTCTTCCTGTTACATGTGGCCTCCATTACTTTGTTGAGGAATGAATGAGGTTATATGAGAGCGAACATGATGAAGGTTCGTATGATGTCGCTCTCATATAAATGTATGTATTACAAGTTGATTGCATCTCATGTGCATAATATATTTCAAGGATTAATTGAATGCGGTTTTGCATGCCTATGTAATTACTGTTTTAAGTAACCATGTCTTAACACCTGGTTTAAAATATGTATAGAATTCATGTTTCAAATTAAAGTCATCCTCGAATAGTATTGTTAACTGCTGTTCATTAAAGAGGCTAATTTACTTTTGGGCAGCTCCGCATGTTAGTGTTATGCATTCGGCAAGTTAAGTTGCGCAACATGATTCCGACTGTCAGCGAAATATTTTTTTAGCGGAATTCCTGTGGAAAATATCATGTCACTGCATTGAAAATTGTTTATAAAATTTGAATAACAATGCTGATGCGCCCTCCCGTCTCAAACTTTTAGCTATCACACGATAATTCTGGTTGCAAAATATGCTGATGAGACACTTTTTAAGTAGTATGTATAGTTATGCTCCTGCCTCCTTTAAAGACGCACCAAAATTTTTGGTGTTTTACCACAAATGTGAAGCCATATGAAACCACTCGCGATAATCAATTCGGTAAATATTGCCTATAAGTTCTCCAACGGCTGGAAGGCTTAGAAGGGAATAATGTGATGAATGAAAGGCAATCTTCAACAAGCAGACGACAAGTCTTTCGAAAAGTGTATTATCTCTATACAGTGGCGTAGGGTGCCGCTTTGAAACAGGTATTCAAGGAAGATCTGAATACAGGGCAACCAAAATAGTACATTGCTTCAATTTATTCACATGTTTACTTGCAAGACAAATAACTGCATGCACGCATATACTGTGGGGACTTGTACAAAACTTCGCCTTAAATCAAATAATACTCCACATACGTTTTGTAGGCCCGCTATACAACTTTGTATACTGAGTTGCATATATCAAAAAACTACACATCAACAAATTGAAAAATGAAATGCTAGTGCTTATGAAGAATTTCATTACTATAATTCAAACTTTGAATGTGCAATTAACGAGTCTTGCGAATTGCGATAACAATTACCTGATAGGCGTTGTTACAGCAGTCGTCCGCGAAACAACACGTAATCAAAATCAACTGATTGATGTCGTTAATGAACTTATCTTAATCAAAGTTAGTAGTAATCCCATGGCAAAATCAAGTGCAAATTGTGAAATGCTGAGTCATCAGGCTGAACGCAAGTGCAAATTGTGAAAGGCTGAGTCATCAGGCTGAACGCAAGTGCAAATGGTGAAAGGCTGAGTCATCAGGCGGCTGCAAGTGCAAAATGTGAAATGCAGTGTGAGGGACATGGCCAAGGATGTGTTGGGAGGAATGGGTCCGTGAGGAGAAAACCGCCCCCCCCCTCTGGACAGCTTGCTTCGATGTTGGCTTCTAGTGGACGGATTTTGTCGTGCGATAGCTCGTTTGAAAGCTAAGAGTGAGACAAATTCAGTGAAACAATCGGCTTGTTCCTATCTGTCTTCGTTCAAAAGTTAGAGCGGTTACAAGATTTTAGGTCGGAGCTCGCTTACCTGAAAAAATCCTAAGTGTCAGAGTGACTTTGTATGGGTAAAAATTTGAAAATTTTCCAAAGTGTGGAATTTCGACCTGGGACCGTCACCAAAACATTTTTCATCAAATTTCGCTGACCCCCCCCCCAACGACTCAACTGACCAAATTGGTTGAAAAGACCAAAGTTGTTCAGAATCATGTGAAACAAACTTCTATCAAGGTTTCAGGTTGAAATTCGTCCAAAAAATTTTTTCGAAAATTTTCACTACAGTGGTCTCGACACTTAGGATTTTTTCATGAAAAAAAAAAAAATTTTCAAAATGTTGGAATTGAGTTCCGAGACCCATCCCATCGTGTTTGTCGTCAAAAGTTGGGTCGGTGAAGTTTCGGTGAAAAAACCGCCCCCCCCCCTCTGGACAGCTTGCTTCGATTTTGGCTTCTAGTGGACGGATTTTGTCGTGCGATAGCTCGTTTGAAAGCTAAGAGTGAGACAAATTCAGTGAAACAATCGGCTTGTTCCTATCTGTCTTCGTTCAAAAGTTAGAGCGGTTACAAGATTTTAGGTCGGAGCTCGCTTACCTGAAAAAATCCTAAGTGTCAGAGTGACTTTGTATGGGTAAAAATTTGAAAATTTTCCAAAGTGTGGAATTTCGACCTGGGACCGTCACCAAAACATTTTTCATCAAATTTCGCTGACCCCCCCCCCAACGACTCAACTGACCAAATTGGTTGAAAAGACCAAAGTTGTTCAGAATCATGTGAAACAAACTTCTATCAAGGTTTCAGGTTGAAATTCGTCCAAAAAATTTTTTCGAAAATTTTCACTACAGTGGTCTCGACACTTAGGATTTTTTCATGAAAAAAAAAAAAAATTTTTCAAAATGTTGGAATTGAGTTCCGAGACCCATCCCATCGTGTTTGTCGTCAAAAGTTGGGTCGGTGAAGTTTCGGTGAAAAAACCGCCCCCCCCCCCCCCAACGACTCAACTGACCAAATTGGTCGAAAAGACCAAAGTTGTTCAGAATCATGTGAAACAAACTTCTATCAAGGTTTCAGGTTGAAATTCGTCCAAAAAATTTTTTCGAAAATTTTCACTACGGTGGTCTCGACACTTAGGATTTTTTCATGAAAAAAAAAAAATTTTCAAAATGTTGGAATTGAGCTCCGAGACCCATCCCATCGTGTTTGTCGTCAAAAGTTGGGTCGGTGAAGTTTCGGTGAAAAAACCGCCCCCCCCCCCCCAACGACTCAACTGACCAAATTGGTCGAAAAGACCAAAGTTGTTCAGAATCATGTGAAACAAACTTCTATCAAGGTTTCAGGTTGAAATTCGTCCAAAAAATTTTTTCGAAAATTTTCACTACGGTGGTCTCGACACTTAGGATTTTTTCGTGAAAAAAAAAAAAAAAATTTTCAAAATGTTGGAATGGAGCTCCGAGACCCATCCCATCGTGTTTGTCGTCAAAAGTTGGGTCGGTGAAGTTTCGGTGAAAAAACCGCCCCCCCCCCCCAACGACTCAACTGACCAAATTGGTCGAAAAGACCAAAGTTGTTCAGAATCATGTGAAACAAACTTCTATCAAGGTTTCAGGTTGAAATTCGTCCAAAAAATTTTTTCGAAAATTTTCACTACGGTGGTCTCGACACTTAGGATTTTTTCAAGTCCAAATGTGAAATGTCGCTTTTTTTTTTTTTGCCAACTTGGACGATGAATTGTGGAGGATTGGAAGTGAATGAAGAGCTCGGGTTTCTTTTAGCGGCAAGACCGCACTTTGTTCTCTAGGATCTCCTCTTTTCAGATGCGTGACAGGCTCCGTTTCCAAATGAGAGCCTGTTAAAAATCGAGTTTTTGTGCATTTTCCAAGATTTTGGAACTTTTTGAAAAAACGACAGAGTTTTTTCATCTCGGCTTCTGGTCATCGTAGAGGGTCGAGGGATGTCTTAAATGAAAGGGGAGAGCGAGAAAACGTGACACTCAAAATTTGGAGTCAATCGGAGCACTAGAACCGGAGATAGACGGGTTTAAAGTTTTTGGAGGATGGGTGTTACGTCATCAGCTGATCGCCACACACTATATAAGCTGGGAACCGAGAGAGACTTGTCATTAAGACGAGAGCGATTGTCAGAGGTAGGTCGTCTCTCTGAGCTCCGATGATAGCTTCGGACATTCCAAATTCCGGGTTTCTGTAAGAAACCGACTTAGAAAATTTCATTGCTGAACTCAGCTAAGGCGTCAGACTTAGAGGTTCGCCAGGAGATGGCCTTCGTCTCCAGGCCATAAAAGACTCCAAAACTTTAAAGGCTTGTAACTTTGCTTCTACAAGTCCGTTTGACTTGATTCAAAAAAGGTTCGGTTGCTATTGACCTGCTCTAAGTGATAGACTACTTATAAAATGTTGTAAGTAGTGCTAAAAAGTTGAAAAATTTAAATTCACTAGTTTTGGAGGTTTTCTGGGGTTTTCGACCCTGCTGAAGTCAACTAGATGATTTTTAATGATGTCTGAGCCAGTCTTCTCATGGTATAAGCAGCTTTTCACTGAAAGCGAGCAAGACACGGAGAGTTTTGCTGTAATATTCCACTGACAGGGTGTTCCTTCGGGACGGCGGACGATGCCGTAGTGATAAGTGTGGCAAGGGAGTGTGTCATAGTTTAGACCGTAACCGCTGGGACAACTCATGTCTCATGTTGGGCATTTGACACAGTTCTCAACGTAGCACTTTGAACGCCAATCGGTTGAGTCTTAGCTATCTTGTCATGGGTGGCCTCTAAACATCTCCATTGCAAAACGCTGGTGAATCAAGCTCTCTACGGCTTGCTATCAAGCTGATCAAAGTCTGTCAACCTCTTACCAACTCCACCGGTTTTCATGTCTGGCGATCAAGTCATGGACGGTGCACGATTTTCGGTGTGATACTTCCTGTGGGTGATTTCGAGACAGCGGTGAAGTCCGTAGCTGCACGGGACGTGGGCAATGGTAATCCTTGTGAAACCTCTCTGCGTCATGTTTGCAATTTTTCGTCTCCGTGATAGAGACAAGCAGAACTGATGAATGGAATGAAGGGAGGACATTCATGCGCCACACGCAACACATCACAGACTTCTCTCTTTGCTAGTGAACAAGCTCTTGTCAGTGTCATCAGAAACTGTATCATATTGTACAAAAGTTTTACTACAACACAGGTTGATGTATAGTTAGAAAAGTTTGATCATGATGTTTTATGAAACACACATGTCATAAAAGCGTTAGTGTAGTCAACTAGTTTTTACTACAACTCATGTTTGTGAAAATGGCATCAGCGTGCCATGTTGCACCTGAATGTCATTCATGCTATGTCTCCGAAGTGAAAGGAAGAAAGATGACAGAAGCAGTAAAGTTTACGAATGAATTTTGTTCACTGCGTTTTCATCGACAAAGTCTTCGTGGTGTGATTAGGGACTACATCATCTCCTTTCATCACGAAAAGGCAGACTTAGAATTTGCTATCGCTAAAGGTTACTTCGTTTTCCAACAGCTCATGGACAGTTTGATGAATAAAGATGTGAAAGGACGATTAGTTGCAGAGATTGAATTTGAGAAAGTGACTGATGAACATGCAGGTGAACGTGTAGTGTTTCATTTTGCATCCTATTCTGCAGAGACGATACATGATCCCAAAGATTTCTATCAGCGACACATGGCAAAAATTGCATCTCGACTAGATTCATTTCATGAGCATGGATCCAACTTGCTCTTATGTCGCATAAAACACATTCATATTCAACTCAATGTGTTAAACTAGATTCGACTACAAGATTTGGGAAAAGCATTCATGAGTCAGACGTCCGCGTGCCTCTTTTTCCCTGCCGCAACGAAGTCAGGGGAGAAACGGAGGTCTCTGATTGGCTCACATAGTGTCAAATGTGGATTCGCAGGAGATTATAAAAGCAGACGTCTCCCCATTTTCTCTTCATTTCATTCTCTTGACTTGGAAAGCGTGTGTGACTTGCTGAAGCCATTCTCCCCTCTCAACTTTGTCTGATCAATCCTGTTTGCAAATTTACAAGTGAGTGTCATGACTGTCTGGCCTAAACCTTACCAGCATTTTAGAAGAGAGACGCAGGAGAGTGTGTGGCCGATGATTGTACAAGCTTATTTTGTTGAACCATTGCCGCCACCGCCACCTCCACCACCTAGACGCTTTACGTTTAAGTCTTTTAGGGAATTGAAACTCAATTCGGGTCCTAAGCCCAAGACATTTAATTTACTGGACGATGACGAAGACTTAGACTTTGGTGATAAGCTTTAAATCCTGTGAACGCTCCAAAAGGTCCTCTTAAGGGCCACCTCATATGTCACTGCTAAGCTAAGGATTTTCTTTTCTCTGATGATCATGAATGTACTTAGTGGTATTCTTTCGTTACAGACTGCCATGGCCATGAATCCTACTCCAACTGCTGCATCACTGAATCCTCATCATCTCGAGCTGTGGAATCCGAAAATTGAAAAGGTAATTCACGGCTATCCTACCTACAAACAACAAGTGCGCTACAACGGTGTTCGACTCTATCTTCAAACGCCGGCGGTATACTTACCAAAAGTGGATACGCAAGTAAATCGTTGCGGTCAAAACCTGAGTATCCCTATTGATAATTGGTTGCGTCAGCAGCTTGACATTTTAGAAGACTTTGTGAGGCAAAAGGCTCTTATTCCTACTGAACTATTACAGTTGTGGCCAGAAAAGAAAACTTCTTATTATAAACCATTGTATCGCGGCACTCGCTGCTATATTTTACAAAGCAAGTATTGTAAAGTCACTTCAGGCGTGACAGTTGAACAATCAGTTGAAACAGAATTGTCATCGTTAGGTGCAGGCTTTTATTCATTTCATATTGAGGTGCCTGCTGTTTATGTGGGACCTCATCAATCTGACGGGAATTTGATTTCTCTCAATTTGCGCATTGCTCAAATTCATCATCAACCTGAGTTAACAGGACTTGATCACATTGAGAAAGTCATTGATTCTTGTGTCAAAGAGTGTCAAGAACCTGTCACTAAACCTAAACGTCGTCGCACATCAAAGAAAGATGGTGCTACCACCAAAGAGAAATCTTAAGTATTGTAATCAGTTAGTATGTAGTGAATGTGGAAAACGCGGTCTTGCGCGTTATGTTCAAATAAAACATTGTCATCATGTTGTATGTATCTTTTGTTATGTAAAGGACAGACATCCTTGTAAAGTTCCTGCTCAATGTATTATTTTGTAATGAAGTCTTTTTGATATTGTAGGTTGTCATCTTCATAGACAGTGAGGGAACACCCATGCAGGAATTGAGTGCTATTGCAATGAGAGAAAGTGATCAAACTGTTGTTAGTGTATATCATAGATTTGCCTACTGTCCTCCACACAAAGACGAATGGTCACGACGTCATGTGCATGGACTTGATCCTTCTATTTTGATTCATATTGGATTTGTAAATGAAACGTATTTGATAAGTGATTTCAAACGGTGGCTGTCAGGTTTTCATATTGTTAAAATATTAGGAAATGATTCTGAACGAGAAGCAACAACACTTCAGTTGCACATTGATAATTTATATTTACCATGTTGGGTAGATCGTGTAAGACAAGACTATCATATGCATTGTGATCAAAAGAAGTTTAGAGATGAAATGATTTTTGACATGGCAATATGTTTCGGTGAGAGACATCACCTTTACAGACCACCATCCCATTGTAATACTAGAAATAAAGCTACCTACATTGCAAAACTCTCTTCACGCTGGCATTGTAGTCTCTATGACGTTTATGAACTGTATCTATATTATTGTCAACAGCATGGGTCTATGTAAAACATGTTTTTACTCCTTGTGAATGAATGATGATCATTTTATGAAGTGTATTCTGTACTTGTAAATTTTGTCTGGTGTTGAATAAACTTACAGTGGAACATGATTGTTATTTCTGTTTTATTCATAGTGGAAGTCATTGAAGCAATGTGAAATCTATAGTTACATCGTTTATGATGGCGCATCGTACCTTAAGTAACCACATGTGTCATTTGACACTTGATCAACAAGGATTCGATGGATTTTTACAAGATTGGAAACTTACATTTAAAATGAAGATGAATGATATGAAAGTAGTGCTCACTGAAAGCCTTCCTCTCTTCAAAAGATTGATGGAGAGTTTACAACCTCAAGATGTAAAGGGTAGACTCGTTGCTTATATAGAGTTGAAAGATTTACAAAAACCACTTCGTTTTGGATCTTATTGCACAGAATGGATTACTCTTAGTGATCAATTTTATGGTCGTCATATGGAGAAAATTATGGAGAGAATAGCAGAGACGTTGGAAGGAAATGCATACGTTGTTAAACATATCATGATTCAACTGAGTGTGTTTACATCCACAACTTTGTTTGATGCGCGACACATTGTGTAGATGCAATAAAGATTTCTTTTCACTGAGTATTTTGTAATGGTGTATAGAGCAACATGAATCATTGCGCTTTGTGTATTACTATCGGGCTCTTTGTTAGACAAATGATTGCGTCTTTGTTCGAGAAAAGGGGCGTGTCACAACATGAGTCATTGCGCTTTGTGTATTACTGTCGCGCTCTTTGTTAGATAAATGAATGCGTCTTTGTTCGAGAAAAGGGGCGTGTCACAACATGAGTCATTGCGCTTTGTGCATTACTATCAGGCTCTTTGTTAGATAAATGAATGCGTCTTTGTTCGAGAAAGGGGGCGTGTCACTCAAGTCTTTGTGAGGACTAGAACGACTTTGTAAGAGGGAAGGTTTCCACCCACGCAGTCAAAAGTTCACGTGCGATAACTCTTTGTCACATAACAAAGACAGGGAAAACGAGAAAAGGGAAACGCATGTGATTGGAGCTAGGTCTGCTTATAAAACGGACGACTGAGCGCATGGCAATCATTTCCGTCCTTGCGCTAACCATGCAGTTGCTCGAAGCCATCAACGCCTCTGCTCTCGCACTGGGTACACTGAACTCCCTTACCTTACCATCGGATAAAAATGCTTTCAATCAAAAGATAACTCATCATGGAGAAGCCGTAACCATAAAAACTCCAAGTCAACGGATAGATTATCTTAAGATTATGTCAACAAAGCATGGAGTGGCCGTGTGTGTGCCATTAGACTATTGGACACGGTTACAATTCAATACTCTTGAAACATTCCTGAAAGAAAATCTCACCATTCCCAAAGAAATTGTTCGACACAATGGGAAGCGGCCACAAGTTCCCATCATGGAAAGACGATACATGTATGTGCATATGGACAGACACTGTCTCATCATCCATGAAAAGGAGGGCAGCGAATTCGACTTACTCAATTGCAAACCACTCCCCATTTTGGGAAAAGGATTCTACTCCTTCGAAATTAAAATTCAAACCATCTACATGGGTCCGCGCAGGGACGGAAGGTTGTTTACGTTGAATCCCTATCTTGTCTCCATCACCTTTAAAAATGATGTCCATGTTGATGATGATGATCAACTACAGTAACACTCTTCACACACTGAGAACGCACCATCGGTCTTTATGAGACCAAGGCCTAACGGCCACCGTATCAAGAAAGAAAATGTACACTCACCATGCCACACATGAACATGACTCTCTCCTTCTTTCTTAGGCATACCCTTCTTCACTCAAGTTTTAATCATGTGGAAATTATCAGCATGTCTCCATGTATCATGGAAAAGTCAGTGTGTTACATTTCATGATACGAAACGTCAACTTCAGATAACTCTAGAACGCTTTCATCTACGAAGGTTGCATCGCGCTATCCTATCCCACTCTTGCCGTGTCATTAACGTAGGAGACGGCATTGTATTTATTCGCATTCAAGAGATGATTCTACATAATGATCACTGCTACATTGTGATTCCAAAACCCTCATGGGAAAAGTATAAAAGGGAAGTTCACTCCACCCTCATGTCATTTGTGAGTCATGCTCCCCATCCGCATCATCAACGCCATGCGCGAAATGAATCTCAGAAGAGACATCGATTTAGAACAGTTGCATACCCATCTTCCCGATTCAGTCTATCATCGCGGTCGTCCGCAAATGTTGGTCATTCGCATGAGCAACGGTCGAAATCTTCAAATATTTCGCTGCGGCAAAATCCAAGTCCTAGGAAACCTTTCTCATTTCGTGATGCAGTCCATGTGTTACGAAGTCGTCAAGAAAATGCGAACACTCATGCCTCATCTCCGCCTGAGTCCCCTGACATTGAAGAATATAGTAGTGTCTGTTCAATTGAAGATGTTAGTGAATCTAGCCAACATTAAAACCAGTAATCATTGTATATTTTATGAAACTGAACTCTTTCCTGCTGCTCTGATTCGGAAGTGGCATCCTGTACATATTGCAGTGTTTCACAACGGACAATGTATCATGACTGGTTTACGTGATATCAGTAAAGTAGCTGACATTGTTAAATCTTTAATGCGTTATCTGTATGAGTCACAGTTAATAGAATCGTGTTAATTCGTGTTAATCACATGATGCGTTTTGAATGAGTCATCGCAATGAACTATCGTCCACACACGTGTCGGTGAAAAGATCATCAACAAGATTCTTCGCTTTATGATGAGTCAGTGCTATTTATAGACATGAAATGATGTCCACACACTCGTCGGTGAAAAGGTTGAACAAGACTGATTAGATTCGTATGACTGGTGCCTTACTCCTTCATGAGTCAGAGCTATTTATAGACATGAGTCAGCAAAGTGGTTGATGTTTCCTAAGCCGAAGAAATTGCCATGATGTTACATGCGTTGATGAGGATGTTAACTTACAAACTCTAACATGGTTATGACTTTATTTTATACTTTACCTATCTTGCAAATAGTGAAATACTTATGACTTCATTTTATATTTCACCTATCTTACAAACTGTACAAACAGTGAAATGATTTTAACATTAATTCAAACTTTACAATCATCAACTTTATTTCTAACTTTACAAACGTCAACTTTATTTCTAACTTTACAAACGTCAACTTTATTTCTAACTTTACAAACATCAACTTTATTTCTAACTTTACAAACAGCGAAGTGATTCTAACTTCATTTATATTTCACCTATCTTACAAACAGTGATATGGTTATAACTTAATTTCTAACTTTACAATCATCAACTTTATTTCTAACCCTACCCATCTTACAAAATGATTAAAACTTTTACTTCTATCTATTGAGTGAGAATCCCATCTTTATGTCAAAAGGAAAACAACACAGTATGTACATGATATGTTATTCATCATCACAACCGATTTTCATAGCACCACACATAGTTAATACTGATGGTAGCAGAAAACAAAGTTTTTATATCTCACATCACCGGAGAAAACGAAGTCACTGATATGCAGGGAGAAAACAAAGTCACTCATGTGCAGGGAGAAAACAACGTCAGGAAAACCAGTTGATATGTAAGTCATGAGATGAAGTGATCAGGAGTTGGACGCATGTTCCAAGGCACTCACTCACAACGCCCCATAGAAAACGCCATGGAGTAAAAAGCAAAACATCAACCACAACAGAGAGGAAGCATTTATCATCAGACATCGCCGGACGGAGGAGGAGAAAGTTTCTGTCTCTTGGGTGGAGGTAGATGAGTGTCTGGATGGCCGTACGGTAATGAGTGGTTAGGACTCATCCAGCATCGCTTGTCTTCCCAAGCTGAGAGACCTCGTTTCCTAAACGTCGTTGTTCTGACTTGATGCGTCTGAGATTTTAAAATGGTCATTTCTACTTTTTTGATTTTAAGTGAATCTAAGGCATCTTGATAGTCCCTATGTGTCATTTTTCTAACGATTGACTTCGAGATACCTTTCGCCCGTTTTATAGAAAGCTCTGAGGATTTTAGCTTCATGGAGTACATCTTGGGGCGAAGCAAGATCATCTCCTCTATCTGTTTGCCGGCACACTCATCCTTGAAGCAGCCAAGCTTCGCTTTATTTGAGGTAGAGTAAAGCGGATGGTCAGTGGGATAGTTGGAACTATCAAACTTGGGTGCTAAATATTTTAAAATGTCTTCCTGCTTGACTTGGCTCGTAGTTGTCAAAGCTAGGAAGAAGCTGTCTGTATCACCTCCTACTAATTCCACACGTTGGAGAAGTGGACATGTCTTAAAAGTGTGGTAAAATAACTTGTACATTTCTAACTTGGAGTGATCCAAGACAGCTTGACCGACATAAATGGGCTTACAAAGTTCTACTTTAGATTTTAACATTTTAAAACCAGTGATGTCTTCGGAAATGACATCATGGTGGCAAAACAACGGCGAGCGACATAACTTGATACTCGTTTCCGGATCAGTTACGATGCGATAGTCCATGCGCTTTCTTACATCCTCCATGGTTTTACCAAAGAGGGCATTATTCTTAAATTTAAAGAAGTCCTTTTCGAAGGGATTCTTGGATTCAGCCCGTTTCTTGCTATTAAATTCTATATACGGTTTTAGAAAGGGCTTCTGCTTAAACTGGATAGCGCGATGGACTTTATCAAGTTGCATCCCCATACCTAGATAGAATTTGAGGATGGAATAGTGCACGATGTAATGCTGCTTGTTCAATTGGGTGAGCAACAACTTCCTAGTGGCTTTATACTTTAAGTCATTTTCCGCCTCATACTGCTTATTGTGTTCTTCCATAAAGGGAGAGAACATATCTGGACTGACTATGCCAGATTCGGGTGCGAGAGGAAAGTCAACGGTCCTATTCTTAATGCAGTCTGGATAGATGAGGTCGACTTCAAATAAATAACCTATGTCGGCCTCATCTCCCAGTGCCATGATGTGTGCTGGATTGGAGAAGTATTCAATGTCATGGGGCTCTACCCATTGGAAGTCAGACTGTGGCAAAGGCTTGGAGAGTGCACTCCCATACAAATTATTTTGGTCTATGTACATTAAATGTGTGGTCGATCCTATGTCTTGGGTGTTGTTGACAACATGTTTGTTGACAAATGTTAAGCCACCCCTAATACCACGTTCAAATAACGTGTACATTTCTGCATCTTGCAGTAAATGAATGCTCTCTTTCGTCATCTTGAAGGCTGACTGATAGGACAGACCCGGCAGACTAACAAAATGGACGGGGTCTAAGGCGTCCTGTTCTAATGTGACTTTCCTAAAAGTCTCAAACACGTCAGCCAACAGATAGACGTCTAATTTTAAGTAGGCAAGCATGTAGTCACCAAAAGTGCGACATCCAAATTCTAACCATGCTTGCTCCGCATGCCCATAATCATCCAGCGAACAGTCCTCACCCGTCAAATCATTTTTAAATTTATCGATGGACGGAAGGGATGTCTCCTTCAATGTATCCATTGAACTAAAATAACTATAAGGAAACACCCCTTTCCGCCGTATCAGACTGTCACTTATGTTGGGATAGTCTTTCTTTAAATGTTGAGTGAGGGGAAGTGTTTCTAAATTATTAGCCAATGCAGCTAAGGAAGAAGACATAAACTGGAAACTGTCTAGAAACTTTATGTCATAGAAGACAGGCTTCCCCTCCTTCGTCTTATCGACTTGGACTTTAGCAGTGATGCACATAAATTTTTCCTTACTTTGTGCAATCACTTTAGATGACCAGGATTTCATTTTACCGAATCCATGGCGAATGATGATGTGCGCATCATAACATTTAAAGTTATGAAAGATGACGGGGAGCGTTCGCCGTTTGAGCCTAAGTTTCATATTGCATTTACTGCATAAGGCAGACCTAAATTTACCACTGAGATGGCAATGGTCCCTCACTTTCTTATGTTGCTGATCATCAAAGGATGAACAGCAGCGGGGACATTCCGTGGTCCTATCAAATTTAATTTTATCGGCTTCTGTGAAGCACATGGGTTTCCTAGTTAGCTCCGTTTCATAGCGTTGATGAAAACGGGCTTTCCTATCTAAAAAGTTGAGGAAGTTTTCAACGCACTCCTCGCCTTGCCACACATGCATTTTATTTTGATTCCTATAATATGGGTGCCAGACTTCATAGCAGGCAATGGCTGCTGGCTCATGACTTAGGTCTTCTTGTTCAATATAACATTCAATGTCCGCATAGATGGTACATATGGGACTGAGCTCATTGCCGTTTTCCTCATACCTATAAAATTTATCTTTGGGCATGACTTCCATTTGAAGTTTACCCCGAGAGCACCACTCGTAATGCTCTTCAAAAAATGGTTTTGACCTAAAGCGCCGTGTGCAGCGATCACAGTAATAATGTTTGTTATCATAACTTTGTTGGTGGCGATACAACTTTGAAATTTTAGGAATGCCACAATAATGCCATTCTGGGTGGTTGTCGCTATACACTAGGAGAAGATTGACAACCCGGTCGAAGTTACTTTGGCGATTATTATACCTAACGCCCTTCAGACCTTTTTCCCACAGATGGACGACAATCTTAATATTATTCAACTTTTCAAATTGGGCGATGCCTTTAAAGTCTAATGTATTGACATCTAACCCGTCAAACCTAAGCTCATCCTCCCATTCACGATACTTGCTGATTCGTTCACGATTTATACCTATGTCATTATAGTGAAGAATGGAGAGGACGGCATACTTGAAACACTGGGACTGACATTCTACATTGATGACAGCCTTTTTGTCAGCCAGTGCTTTGGGGAGGGTGAAACAACCACTCCCTTGTAAATTTTCTAAAAGATTTATTTTGATGTCTACCTTCTCTATCCCATCAAAGACCAGACCGCTGTCTCTTTCATTAAATTTATTTAAGTTGCTGACGAGATAGGTCGCATGTCTCTCTACCCACTCGTTTACATCACCTATGAGATCAGCAGCACAGGAGGCTATCCTAATGGTCACAGTGGACTCTACTTCTCCCGTGCTACTGTCTACCTTATTGAAACGAGCAGTGAGATAGAACATGCCCTTAAGTAAAAATCTATCTAAGCTCGCCAACATTTGATGAATTAAGCCTATGTTATTCATCAAGAAAGGATGAATGTCCTGCACAGCTTCAGAGCTTACTAACTCATAATCGCGAACGAGCCTCTCAAGGGAAAACTTGCTCAGCCTTAGAGTGACGTTGTTGTCAGTGTAAAGCTCAGTGGAATGAGTGTGACAGAGTGTGTGCGAAGAAAGAACAAACTCTGTAGGAAAGGTCTTCTGACACGAAGAACAGGAAAAGCCGACGTGCGATGAAGAATGCTTCCTACCTGTTGTTGTGGGTGGTTGCCTCACACTGCCACAGGAACCGCCTTCGATGTGGACTCGCAAGTTGGTGTTGTTGTAGAACGTGCGTCCACAACCTTCACACTTGGGCCGTTGAGGGATCGGTCGCCGCTTTCCTCCCCTGCAGGCACGGCCAGCAGTGTGACGTCTCAAACTGTAAGCTGAGGCGAAGACCCTGTCACACCGCTGGCATTGAAAGTCCTTCTTTTCGACTTCCATCTCCCTCTCCTCTCCGACGATCTCCAACTCCATTTCCTGCTCCTCCAACAATCTCTCCACCGACTTGACTGAGAGGAGAGGGAGGTCGGCCGCTGCAGGTGCTGGTGGCGATGCAGGGATGATGATGGGACGGGAGGGAACGTCACCGTCCAGGAGAACCGTCGCCAGATCTGTTGAGAAAAAGAGAAAAGAGATTAGTAACATGATCAGCATTTCAAGTTTGAAGTCTTAACCCCCTATTTCCCAATCATGACTACTTACCATCTAAGGACTGTAGCTCCGGCAGCAAGGATGGACGCGGAGGAGGCAGGACAGGGACACGGGCCGAAGGTGGAAGGGTCCTTGGCTTTGGTGTCGGAGGGATGTGGCGACGGGGAGCAGGGACTGGCACAGGTACCGGTGCTGGCGGCGGTGGAGGTGGGGCAATGGCCGAGGTCGATGGATGGTAGGGCGTTGTTTGGTTGGCAGTGGTGGTGGAGCGGGAAGGTAGGGCCGGAAATTCCTCGCGGTATTTCCGCCTCGCGGCTTCCTCCCACTTCTCCTGCCTTGCCAAATCTGTAGAGAGGAAAAAAGAGATGAGATTAGAGGTTGTGGAGACAACAATGATGGTGAATGAACTATACGGATACAGAAGTGCTAAAACATGACAGCATTAATCCATCAAGATACTTACACATTCCAAGTCGCTCGTAGGCTTGTCCGATTGCTTCTACAGGGACGGACTCCCCATTGACGAACGATTCTTGCACTGAAACGGAAGAAAAGAGGGTGGTGAGAGATTTCACCTAAACACATCACAATGCATTTTTTTTTTTTCGAAATGTTAGTTTCGGTTTTGAAAAGCATGGAGTAGGGAGAGGTTAGGGGTCTTGTATTTCATTGAAAATTAATAAGGACATGATTCCTACCCTCTTGATGTTATTTAGAGGTTTATGAAAATTAATTCTTACGTTCAACACACACACACACACATGCAAACCTAATGGTGTTACTTAAAGAATTTTATTAGCACAACCTGTACCTCATCCTTGCCCCATTGCACAAAAACTTACATTGCTTAATCGTCTTCCTCTCCTTCTCAGCACAGACGCGATACTCTTCGATTTTCGTAAACTCCATTTTGGTAGATAAGGTTTAATTAGACTTTGTCAACGCAGATTTCAATCACTGAAAAGGAAAGATGAGAATCGTTTCATTTGCCTAGTCAACGTTTATCATGGGAACAAGCATTGAAGTAACATCTAATGAGTTACATTTCACTCTACTCCATATCATAAAGACTAACCTTTGTCGAATGGCTAAAGTACTCTGACCTGGCGAGAGAAAGCGTCACGTTGAGTATGAAGTCGAACGCCCAACATGAGCAACGGCTCAGAGGTTTCGGTCTAACAAACGACGAACAACCCGTGCAACGCAATCCCTCTACGGCAGTACCCGCCGTCCCGAAGGAACGCTCGAGCAAAGGAGGTATTACAGCGATGATATGTTTTATGAGCAGAAGATGTGATAGCAAGAGACTATTCAACTTGATAGCAAGTCAAAACAACCTGATAGCAGGAGCTCACCGACACTCACCTTGTGAAAGATAAATGTGAAGAGCAGAGCTGGTGCACTGCCTTTTATAAGATTTTCCTAAGCGGTGAATGGATCAGACCTCTCGTCCAATCACAGACGAGCTAGATTTCCCGATGTGCGCACGCACATTTGTAACGCGTTATTGAAATCGTGTTAGGCAAAAATGTTGTTTAGCAATAGACTCAAGCATGGCACCTGAAGTCAATACATTGAAACATGATGATTGCACGATTCGTTTTCATCAAGAGTGCTTTGGAGGCTTAATACAAGATTACATCCTTGAGTTTCAAAGGGAGGAGACAGAATTGGAAGCATGTTTAGACTACACACGAAAAATATTTACGGAGTTGATATCTTATTTCAAAGACAGTCTCATCAAGGCTCATTTAACTGCACATGTCAATTACATTCATTTTCCAGAAGGTGAAGTAGCGGAAAGTGTTGATTTTCAATTTCGTTCCTATGGACAAGAATATGTTACTGATGCTTCTGAGTTTTATACACGACATCTGCGGAAGATTATTTCTCGTATGGACAACTTTCATGGTTACGGCGGTCATTTGCTTCTGAATAAAATAAAGCATATTGTCATTGCTATTAGTAAAGTGGGTTTCAATGATGTTAAATCAAAGACCAAATAAAGTATTTTTTCATGATATTTGTGTTGTGCTAAACTTTCTAATGCTGCTGTGAGTTCAGTCAGTCATAAAACATCATGATCAAACTTTTCTAACTATACATCAACCTGTGCTGCAGTAAAACCTTTGTACAACATGTTAGTTTCTGACGACACTGACAAGAGCTTGTTCACTAGCAAAGAGAGAAGTCTGTGATGTGTTGCGTGTGGCGCATGAATGTCCTCCCTTCATTCCATTCATCAGTTCTGCTTGTCTCTATCACGGAGACGAAAAATTGCAAACATGACGCAGAGAGGTTTCACAAGGATTACCATTGCCCACGTCCCGTGCAGCTACGGACTTCACCGCTGTCTCGAAATCACCCACAGGAAGTATCACACCGAAAATCGTGCACCGTCCATGACTTGATCGCCAGACATGAAAACCGGTGGAGTTGGTAAGAGGTTGACAGACTTTGATCAGCTTGATAGCAAGCCGTAGAGAGCTTGATTCACCAGCGTTTTGCAATGGAGATGTTTAGAGGCCACCCATGACAAGATAGCTAAGACTCAACCGATTGGCGTTCAAAGTGCTACGTTGAGAACTGTGTCAAATGCCCAACATGAGACATGAGTTGTCCCAGCGGTTACGGTCTAAACTATGACACACTCCCTTGCCACACTTATCACTACGGCATCGTCCGCCGTCCCGAAGGAACACCCTGTCAGTGGAATATTACAGCAAAACTCTCCGTGTCTTGCTCGCTTTCAGTGAAAAGCTGCTTATACCATGAGAAGACTGGCTCAGACATCATTAAAAATCATCTAGTTGACTTCAGCAGGGTCGAAAACCCCAGAAAACCTCCAAAACTAGTGAATTTAAATTTTTCAACTTTTTAGCACTACTTACAACATTTTATAAGTAGTCTATCACTTAGAGCAGGTCAATAGCAACCGAACCTTTTTTGAATCAAGTCAAACGGACTTGTAGAAGCAAAGTTACAAGCCTTTAAAGTTTTGGAGTCTTTTATGGCCTGGAGACGAAGGCCATCTCCTGGCGAACCTCTAAGTCTGACGCCTTAGCTGAGTTCAGCAATGAAATTTTCTAAGTCGGTTTCTTACAGAAACCGGGGATTTGGAATGTCCGAAGCTATCATCGGAGCTCAGAGAGACGACCTACCTCTGACAATCGCTCTCGTCTGAATGACAAGTCTCTCTCGGTTCCCAGCTTATATAGTGTGTGGCGATCAGCTGATGACGTAACACCCATCCTCCAAAAACTTTAAACCCGTCTATCTCCGGTTCTAGTGCTCCGATTGACTCCAAATTTTGAGTGTCACGTTTTCTCGCTCTCCCCTTTCATTTAAGACATCCCTCGACCCTCTACGATGACCAGAAGCCGAGATGAAAAAACTCTGTCGTTTTTTCAAAAAGTTCCAAAATCTTGGAAAATGCACAAAAACTCGATTTTTAACAGGCTCTCATTTGGAAACGGAGCCTGTCACGCATCTGAAAAGAGGAGATCCTAGAGAACAAAGTGCGGTCTTGCCGCTAAAAGAAACCCGAGCTCTTCATTCACTTCCAATCCTCCACAATTCATCGTCCAAGTTGGCAAAAAAAAAAAAAGCGACATTTCACATTTGGACTTGAAAAAATCCTAAGTGTCGAGACCACCGTAGTGAAAATTTTCGAAAAAATTTTTTGGACGAATTTCAACCTGAAACCTTGATAGAAGTTTGTTTCACATGATTCTGAACAACTTTGGTCTTTTCGACCAATTTGGTCAGTTGAGTCGTTGGGGGGGGGGGGGCGGTTTTTTCACCGAAACTTCACCGACCCAACTTTTGACGACAAACACGATGGGATGGGTCTCGGAGCTCCATTCCAACATTTTGAAAAATTTTTTTTTTTTCACGAAAAAATCCTAAGTGTCGAGACCACTGTAGTGAAAATTTTCGAAAAAATTTTTTGGACGAATTTCAACCTGAAACCTTGATAGAAGTTTGTTTCACATGATTCTGAACAACTTTGGTCTTTTCGACCAATTTGGTCAGTTGAGTCGTTGGGGGGGGGGGGGGGTCAGCGAAATTTGATGAAAAATGTTTTGGTGACGGTCCCAGGTCGAAATTCCACACTTTGGAAAATTTTCAAATTTTTACCCATACAAAGTCACTCTGACACTTAGGATTTTTTCAGGTAAGCGAGCTCCGACCTAAAATCTTGTAACCGCTCTAACTTTTGAACGAAGACAGATAGGAACAAGCCGATTGTTTCACTGAATTTGTCTCACTCTTAGCTTTCAAACGAGCTATCGCACGACAAAATCCGTCCACTAGAAGCCAACATCGAAGCAAGCTGTCCAGAGGGGGGGGGGCGGTTTTCTCCTCACGGACCCATTCCTCCCAACACATCCTTGGCCATGTCCCTCACACTGCATTTCACATTTTGCACTTGCAGCCGCCTGATGACTCAGCCTTTCACCATTTGCACTTGCGTTCAGCCTGATGACTCAGCCTTTCACAATTTGCACTTGCGTTCAGCCTGATGACTCAGCATTTCACAATTTGCACTTGATTTTGCCATGTGCTTACTACTAAAGTTACTTTGAAATCAAGTGGAATTCAATATTTAAGTTTTTGGTTGAAGCATGAAAATATCCATTGTTTACTAATTATCATAAAGCTCAATAGAATTAATTCACAACTGTTCACAGAAAATAAATAGGTATTCAGTGAATATTGTGAATACTGTACAGGGCCTACACGCTGCGCCACTGTCTCTATATGCCCTTCTGTAGTCCTCGTCTCCACGGAATAAAGATCTCCTTTAATACTAGCAGAAATCAATTTAGCGCTTTCATGTAGCTAAACGAATGCTAAAAAGGGCAATTTAGTATGATGAATTTGTAAATTATCGAAACAGTAGTACTCACAATTTCCGGAGAATTTTGACAATTGATTAGTCTAGATTGCGAGTTTTACCATTCGTAGAGCAAAGAACACAGCGGTGCTCGAACGAGGGCATTTAAAAGTGAACCTCCGACTCTGAAGGGAAAAGGTAGACTGAAATTGTATTAAATCTATTACAGAGATTCGTAATCCCTTGTAATGTATTTCTTGATTAAAAGAAACAATTTCTATTTTTTTTATTTCTAATGATTTTCAAATTCTAATTAAAAGAAAAAACAAGGAGATGTCGTCGGTGTTTCCGGTTTCAGTGTGTTTTTGGAATTTAGCAAACAATTGAAATGAACAGCATCTATCTTTGATCCCTATTCAGAGTAGGTTTGAATTTAGAAATGAAATATCTTTCTTTATATGACCCGTCGTGTGTTCATATATTTTCTTAACGTTCATGTTTATCAGCTACTTTGTTAAAGTCACGTATCTGAGCTGATTTAGTCACTACTGCCCATGGGCAGACAAGTTAGCTAGGCAAAAAACCATTCAACTCTAAGGCGATAGATCACAATCCAATCTACGCTGCAATCGGCTGAGAAGAAAAAAAATAACAGCCGACTACATGACACTACATAAGGCATAATTTTAATATAAGTTCGAACGACTACGAGGTGCTAAGTTGCAAGAAAAAAAATTATATGATTTTTCAAAAAGGCATGAGAATGCTATATTCTATTTCTTCACGATTTAGTCTCGTTGGAATTAATCTATTTCTTGCCCTTTCTATTTCTTGTATGGGGAGTAGTGACGCAGAAAAGCTTCATTCTTCCTTTACTGCTATTCTTTCTGATTTTCGATGCTTCGTTTCGAATCTGAAATATGATGAATTTAATCATTGACCACAAAAAGCTTAATCACTGCATGAAAAAATTAAGAAACAGTGAATAATAAAACAAGTAGGTTCCAGATGCAATGAAACTTTTAATGACTGAGGTAGGAATTTGACAATGACATCAAAGTACTAAAATTTGTTAATAAGATAAAATTGAGGGTGCCCGAAAATATCGAATCGACTCGAAATTCGAGTACTTGAAATCTCCCAACTAGGAAGGGGGACAGCTATCTCCTACTGGTTTAGTTAGCTTAGATTTATTTTTTCTTCCAAGAGCTTCCGCACCTAATAAATTCTTGTGACTTCCCCAAGAGAATTTTTAGGACTTCTATTTTTAGGTATTCAAATTTTGCTCGTAATCGAATAGTCAACAAGCACTTGAATTTTATTCTTTAAGTCGAACAAAGTCTGAAACTACCCTGGTTCTCTTATTTATTTATGCTCAAAGTTCTTTTGTGAAAGCCTCTGGTATTGATTGGAAGGCTCAATACATCCAAGATGTTAGGGAATCAGTAAACTCTTGGTGGCAGTAAATGATTTTTGCTGCCTAGCATCTTAGTGGCCTCAGCCTTCCAATCCAACCTTTTCCCGATGATTCCAATGAAAAGTAAAGGGACTTTGCCCAACTACTGGTCGAAATAATCTTATCGCAGATGCATTAGCTCACATATAGCTGACATAATAGCCATGCATCCGACCAAGTGGAAACAAAACAGTTAAGTATGAGAAGATATTAAGATGGAAGTCTCATTTCGTTCCTCAGAATAACAGTAAGCAAATATCTACGCATCATTTCTCGGGTAACAACGTCACTGATGAGGCAAAGTTGATGAATAACTACAATAATCTCGAATGGCATCATTCATTCATTAGCATGGAACGCCACGCTACATGTTGTTATAAGTGCCTCAATCCTTCTACATGTGACCTATAGGAATCCAATCATTGGCAATTTGAATTCACGCTGTAGTCATGATTAATGTTTTATAGATCTATCATCAGACATGGACATACGCTTTTGCGTTCTCGTGGGTATAAGGTGACCGAAATATACTAATGTTGGACTGCCATAATGTTTAAAATCGGCTACGACGTCAAAGGCCTTTGAATAGTCGCATGCAGCAACTACAACAGCATCAATTGAACTATCATCTTAACGAGAAGTAATGTAGTCATGCAATGAAATCAAAGCACTGCAAGCGGAAGAATTCGGTCGATACCCAAATTAACCATAATCAACCATGATGCTAGATTTAAAGCTGAAATTTGATGGGAATGAATCAATCATAGGCCTCTACCTGTCGTCAATGAAATTACAAGCCCATGAATGTAACTTCATGCAATATTCATTTGAATCTCATCCTTTCTTCAAATATCAATCTTTATCAAAACACGCAACGATTACAGAAAAAGTAAAGTTACATTCGAATCTAATCAATTGCAGTTCATTTCCATATACAGTTTAATTATCTTGAAAAGAATGTATTTGTAATTATATCCGTGAAGGTGACGGAAACTGCTGACAATAGGCAACATCATCGGCTATATATAAATGAAATATTTGCTCGATATAAAAATCACCATATTGTAAGGTGTATCCAATATATTTGGTAGTAACAGACAGCAAGACATTATATCTCTGTGAACTCCCACATTAACCCCTTCATGAACTCAGCAACAACATCTCTTTTATCATCTACAGCATTGATTTTAATGACAATTGCATAATAGAAGATTTGCCTTTCAATTTACAATCTGAGCTCCAGAAGATTACCGAAGTTAATCAGATCAACAGCTGGTCAGAAACACAGCATGATATTACTTTCCGAAGTCAGACGAGCGGCGATGAAGCCATAATAAAGGAGTGACAGCTGCCGACTCGCTGATAATATTGGCAACCACTTGTAATGGTCAGCGTCAAGGACTTGACTACACGTCAGATCGTTTCTGAACACGCCACAGCTGCTACGGCAAATCCGCTTGCCACAATTTAACAGTTGGAAAGCAAAACTAATCAAATTTTCATGAACTTTATACATTGTATTGTGCTTTATGTATTTGCGACCATGATCTTCAATTGATGTAGCCTACTGCAAATTCAATAAACTGCAATCACTATTTATCTCAAATATTCCAAAATTGAGACTGATTATCATTAGACGCACACATCGCCTGTTATGTGTACGGAACAGACTCTACACAAATGCGTGAAATTAGAAAAAGATATTCAATTCAAATTAATATGCATTGAAAATAAGTTATTGCCAAATTATAAGAAGATCAGTAGGAAATACCAAGATCAAGACGGAAAACAACAGCAGAAGCTAAACGAAAGGTATCAGTGAGGTCTCGTAGACCTCGAAATCAAAAACATATATATCAACGTGTGCCATAATTTCCATGCAATTTTCATTCTACTTTCTATGGCACTGCTATTTTCTATATGTGTCTATCTATGCATAGAAAAACTTGTAAAACAATTGAATCTTTAACTTGATGATTAATTTCTTCAGCACATAATGATATGAGACCTCTATCTCCTTTCTCGCTGAGATCTGTTTTAGTTGTCCGTGACTATTTATAGAAATATTGCATTAGAATCGCTTGTCAAGAAGGCGCAAGAGAGGAAAGCTAATCGTCAATAAACATCAAATAGAGTAGATGCCCACCGGACAAACGAGCGATAAAGGAAACATGTACAAGAGCGTCAACCGATAACACCACGTGTGCTGGCCAGATTAAAGAGCAAGTGTTCTATCAATCACAAACTTCACGGAGTGCGAGTACACATTCAAAATATTGAGATTTCTTATTCGTAAAAGGAAACCGTGTGTCAATGCTAGCCTAAAAAATCAATTATTCAAATTTGAGTACCTTCAAAATATTTAAGAACAAAATTTTTCAGAGCCGCTTGAAGTTTGCATCACATACAAATCAATTATATTTTCAGTGCAGATTACGATCGATTACCTACGGCTTCTCTGACATCAGAGGAACATTATATTTTGGTAGAAGATCAACACAGTAGATTACATTTTAGCAACAAAAAATCGAAAATTTGGACACATTTAACTTAAAATCGCTCTAGCTCAGAATTAGAAAGCCGTGTCAGTTCTACAGGGACGGTGTAAAGACTGCAAACAGGTTTGAAATTTGAAAACTAAGTGCTTTATACAGTCCGTTTCATAAAAAGTGGATCATCCTAAAATTTGACTAAATAAAACATAAGTATGATACAGAAAGCATTTTTCATGTTATTTCATGTCCCTAATAAATTTAAATGTCCTTATATAATCTGATAAGCTATGATACAGTAACGGTTCTTAGGAAGCTAATATTTTGTGGCCCTACCCTTATTGTCAATGACATTACTAATTCGTCTAGGCATTGATTCGATGATATCGTTGATTTTTGACTGATCTAACTTTCTCCACTCTCTTTTTAACAGTGACGTAAGTTGTGATACGCCATTTGTAGGTAGCAGTGAACGACGAACGTTACGTTTTAGAATACTCCATACATTTTCTATGGGATTCAGATCAGGAGAACGAGCTGGCCAAGATAATGTCCTAAGCCCTAATCCTTCAGACGGACTGATGCCTCATCAGACCAGACAACCCGATCCCATTGATTTCGCCAGTGACAATGACTCATTGCCAGTGGCGTACCGAAGGGGGGGATGCAGGGGATGCATCCCCCCCGAAATTCGAAACTCTAAGTGGCATGAAAAAGGGAGAAACTTAGGCATACTGAGCATGTGAAAATATCGAGTGTCGGCTTTCGTAAAAATTAATAAATCATCTTTTATTTTGAAATA
Source organism: Prostheceraeus crozeri (assembly GCA_907163375.1). Taxonomy (NCBI): domain Eukaryota; kingdom Metazoa; phylum Platyhelminthes; order Polycladida; family Euryleptidae; genus Prostheceraeus; species Prostheceraeus crozeri. The sequence goes on along the minus strand of CAJQUW010003351.1, from coordinate 37,284 downwards.
AAAATACTCAATTTCAGACCAATAATACTTGATTTAACACTTGAATATATACCTTGTAAATTTCTATAAGTTTCTATCAATTTTGACTGTTGATCAAATTTCCTCTTTCATCCTTCACGATACACGGGTATGAGGCAGTTAAATTGGTTGAGGCTAACCTCCGGTAGATCAAAAAGAAAAATAATAATACTATAGGCCTAACTAAAAACTGAAAAAATATAACTTATTACTGCGTTTTAAACAAAATTATAAATCTAACAACTTACTTATGACATTAGCGTCTAAAAAGGAGTGATTATAGACATGACACTTGTGTGTCTGCTTATATACTTCAAACTTTGTAACTTATCTAAATCCCAATCTGCTATCAGTCAAATACAATTACAAACAGACCTGTCATTTCTAATGCGGATAACTGGTCAACCACGTGTGGTGTTACGCAAATGCTTCAATCGAAGTGAGAAGATGAAGCTGAAGATAATGAAAAGTAAAGAATTTGATCCCTCCAAAGGACCGATCTGGCTTTCCCACAGGTTACATGAAGTGCAACTAAAACAGATAATTGATATATGCTGTGATAAAGTTGATGAGGACAAAAGCAAGGTGATTATGTCATCGACAAATATGTGAAAGTCGTTAATCCTATTCTCCTCCAAGTTCCTAACTTCCTAGGTCGGAATTTAATGTATCTTTGTTGATATTTCTTGAAAGTGGGCGAAGAGTTTTGCTTTTATTGTCGGTACGGATTTTACGGATTTTTACGTCACTTTTTACCCCTACTGGGGCCTTGGACGGTGCTGACTTAAGTCAGACTTTGTTTGGAGCGTTGTGGTGCTTTGTAGTCCGGATGCCCTTCCTGCCGACTTCCAATGACACTTTCCGGGTTCGACCTCTGGACCATGAGATCGCTAGTCCAAGTACGCAACCACTGTGCCACGGACACCACCGACCTTTTATTGTCGGTAAATGAAATATTCAACACCTTTGTTTATCATGATAAAGAGGCGATTCAGCGAGAATCGTTGCGACTTCCTGTTGTGATAACACATTTGGAGATATTGGGATGCAATTTCCAGCGGCTGTTTAATCCATTAACTGAAGAAATGAGGTGAGTTTGATCCGTGCGTACATGTTTTGTTTATCACCACATTTCCAATCAATATGCCTAGGCCAAGTTTCTCGCCTTTCATTTGTTCATAGAAGCATGGCTTGACTTATAAGTAATTTAGTCGTAGCTACAGACAGATTCAGTTTATCACATTGACTTGCTGCAGTCTATATAGTGAACATTTCTATTTGTCAAATTATATTTTAACTGAAGAGTAAGTACATGCATGCTTATGAGTGATTTGCATTTTCAATGCAATAAAATGATGAAATCTCAATCAAGGTCGGTGATGCAATATACGGTATGGAGTAACCTCCACAGCGGCAACAGAGCCCTGCCGCTGCGTCGCTTCTGGTTGCAGATTCGACTTACTTCGACGTGACAACCCTCGGCCCCGGGAATCATTCCTGGGTGGTTGTCTTTGGCGGGAATGTGTTAGAGTAACGCTAACGAAGCAGTCGGAGGAAGAAAAACTCATGGGCTTAGATGCACGATGGGCTTATATATACGAGTATATACATTCTGTTAATATATTTTGAACGCAGTTTTACGGATTTTTGTATTTTTTGTATATTTTTGTTTTTTTGTTTGAGCGCAAGTGTATATGATATTTGATTTGGCTTGATTCAACAGGTAAATCACATGCAGCTAAATCGACTAGGTCTATTCATACAAGTTCTAAAATTTTTGAGGTCAGTATTCAAATATCATCCCCCCCAAACGAAAATCCTGGGTACGCGCCTGATCAGATCAACGATACCATAATTTCATCGGAGCTATTAAGCAAATAAACCATTGATAATTGTGAAGTCAACAAAAATCAATTTTTATATTTAAAAAAATTGAAAGAAATTTTTGTAGAGCAGTCTCCTTGCTATCTCTATAAATATAAGAGGGGTTTGACTAGTCTAATGATTCGCTTTTTACACAATAAACATACATAATAAGAAAGGAATGTATGCTGCCAAGCGCAACGTCTCGATGTTGCATGCATGGATTGCTAATTTTGAAAATACGGAACTGTTGGTAATAAAATCTAAAAGTAATACTGAGATTAAATCAGTAGGAAGTGAAGTATCAATCAATCTTAAAAATGACCTATTTTTCACTGAAGTACCATTTTCTACAGTGACTACGATGTATATTCTCTCAGTTAAATTTTCAGGTATGTGATTTCATAGTAGGCCTACTCCCCTGTGTCTGTTTATGGATGCAGTATAATTTCGTGAGCAATTACTCGTAATCGATTGATTTGGCACAGCTGCGGAGAGGATACTAGCATTTTTTGGCTTCACTCTAATACTAAATTATACGTATTCTTGCAAACACCATGATATATATTTTCAATGATAGCATTTCAACATTCTTTCAGGGTGAAAGGAAGGATTGAGTGTGCTCCAAGTTTGCAATCTCAACTCTCAATACTGAATCATGTTCAATTGCGAAAGAGTGTGCATGAATGCTCTGCCGCACATGCTCAAAGTATATCAAACTTCCCTGAGGACAGCTTTGAAAAGTACAAGGATTTTTCAAGGATTGATTTCAAGCAAATTTTGGTTCTCGCATCCAAAGAATTAATTATGTGGGAATTAAATTCATTCTATTAAAATGAATCAGCAATAAAGTTGCTCTTGAAAAATCGTTTATTTTTGAATTGATGATTTTCCAACTTAAGGGAATTTAGACAAATTGCTAGGGTCTACATGGGAACACCAATTTCATAGACATTCGTTCAAGAAAAAGTATCTGCACGATCAGCATTTATAAAGTCTGTACCGCATTCGCGACTGCGGTGGATAATGAAAGGGCGAGCAGTTCGACATTTGATGAATTTTGTAGGGAGAAGTGTCCTGCAGCTCGGAGAATGCATAGCTTTTGATACTCGTAGATTCTGAACATTTATCTCCCGAAATCAGTGGGATAATACTTTTTACAGATTATGCTCCTTTCAGTGCGTTGGAGTAAGTATTAGGCCTATATGATGTGCAGGCAGATCTGCATACAGGTCAAACTGTCAATGGCGTGGCTTGTATAGTATTCACTGAATGCCTATTTTTTTCTGTGTATGTGACTTAATTCAATCGAGTTTTATGACAATTAGCAAACAGCGGATATTTTCATTATTCAACCAAATAGCTTGCTTATATATTGACTTCTGTTTAATTCCTGGGATAGAGAATGCGGGGCAATTGTGCAGCAGCTTCTTTCCAACCATGCCTGTAATCATGGAATCACATGAAACTATTCAGAGAAAGCAGAATTTCTGAGGAAGCTTTATCATAATCCACTATTCATATAAGGAATTTGAATAGTGTTGCTGAAATTGCGAAACTTTCAGTTGATTCAGATACACTTTTGGAGCGAAATTTCAGATCGATTGGAGTGCTTGAAAGCGCAATACAGGAAATTAGATGGGACACGTGATTCAAAAGAAATTAGAAAAATCTGTTAATCGAAATTTTATCAGAACAAAATTTCTAAGATTTTCATGAATTTCGTTAAATGAAATAGCATTGTCATGATCTATACGTTCAAGGTTTGAATTATAATTATGGAATTCTTCATAAGTAGTACCATTTCACTTTTCAATTTGCAGGCCTGTGATTAGCTTATGAAACAAATTGAGGTTTTTTTTGTGAAAAATTTGAGGAATGGAAACGGAGCCAAATATGATAATTGCAAGAAAAATTACAAATTTTAGCACGGAATTTGGGCCAAACTTCAAATCATGAAAGTCACAACGAAGAAGATAACCCAAGGGTTGACCACACCCCACTTTTTGAAGCTGTGTAGGCTATATTGCAAAGGAATACTGACTTGGTCATAATCACTTCCCGCGTTTTTGCGAAATTAATTTGTTGCCTCAAGTATTATCTGCTTAGAATGTGTCGAACAGAGGTTGTCAGATCAAACTGCTGATATCGCTCTGCTTCACGCTATCGTCTCCAATTCAATGATGCTTGTCAGATTTGTATACTATAATTTTTTGAATGTAGGATATATCCTCAACTACATGCATCTGGGGCTTTGCAACGATTAATTTTTACGGACTTTAGACAAATTTGGGAGGAGAGTAACCCATAAGTATAGAAAGATTAAAATCGTTGACGGAATGCTTGTGACTTAAAAAAGTCAGTAATATTTTATGAAGGATACACCACATTACACACTAATTTATTAATTTTACTTTATGCTACATAAGTTTTGGTGGGTTTTGTTTACTTGTTAGCGTTTGATCATATCGCTCTGATCTACATTCAAATGAACATGAATTCTCTCATACAACACAAAACAAGTGTCGGGAACAGGCTTGCCAGTTGAGTTGTTGGTCTCATACAGGCAAAGAGTGAAAGATTATCACCTCTATTCGCATGAAGTTGCGCAGAGATATTGACGTTCACATCTTGCAGTAGACCCAGGTTGAAAATCTACCAACCCAGTACTATGTGGTTCAATGTCTTAATTAATCTAAGTTCACATACAACGATAAGCAATGTGTGCACTAATTTCACACCAACCAGTGCTCAGCAAATTATGAAAACGATCTATAAGTGAATAATTCATCCAGGATAAGTGTCGGTCGGCAGACCCTGGAAAATGTAGCTACAAAAAGACTCATGAGATAGCAGAGCTTCATACGCTTCCGACCCCAGGAACTCCATGACCAGGAGGCAGATAGACACTAAATTTAGGGACCATCCGCTTTACCCAGGGTTGCCAGCGCAAAATTTGAAAAAAAACGGACGCAAACAAAAAACAGACTTCAGCTGCCGTAAAACGTGTAGGCTTGCTAAACTCGATATGAATTCATTCACCTGCTTGCGAACATAATGTACATACGTACACGTAGGTCCACTTCAAGCAAATATGCTATGATAAACTTTCTTATAATTATCTCAAATAGTAAGTAATTTGCATACACTGCTATAACACGCTCAGTATCTGAACGAATTTAAAGCAAATACATTTGAGTAAACAATCTTTTATTCAAATCTTCGTAGAACTTATTCAAAACGAAGGCAAATCTCCATGTACATGTATGTTGATTGTTGATAGAAAAGCTTGGAAGTCTACCTTGCAAAGAAAAAGTCAATTATCTTTCGGTTTCGAAACGTGACAAACTTCATTCAAGCATTCGAATTCAACACAACTTGAAATTCAAATAGGCCTAGAACATCATTCACACATACGAAAGTGAGCAGCTTACTGTGCAGGATCTACAAGATGGAATAAAATACTTCATAAACTTATTATTCTATGAAATACACATGAAGACTAATCAGGACCGTAGAAAGTAAAACAAGATCACAAGTACTATAATGTAGTGGAAATTCGACCATCCGTTTTTAAAAAACGGACGCATTTCGAAAAAACGGACGACTGACAACGCTGTTTACCCCGTCGGATGTGTTCATGTTCAGCGGAAATAAAATGGAAGAGAGTGAAACAAACGCTTCAGTTGTTAAGAGCACTGAAATCCAAGTGGGCTGAGCTACCTATATGTTATCATATAATGGATATGGAAGATCGATATCCTTCAGTTCTTTAAGAAGTACAGGCATGCATTTAGCAGCCATATAGTCGCAGAAACATATAAAGAAGGTTGTGACAAAGGTCAAGATTATTAATGAAAATAATTGAATGTGCATTTTATTGTTGGAATTCTAAGCAATATTATGAAGTCAGAAGTAAAAATTGCAAGGTTCAAATACACAATTTCTGTAGGTTGATCGCAGTGTTTCACTCATTAGATACGTGAAAGCATTTAATGAGTGAGTTCGACAGACAATGACTTCGGACAACTTCTCTGCTTAGCAAAATAAGTCCGGACGAACCGGAACATCTGCAGCCCTGAAGCTTGCAGAAATGAAAACGACATTCAACGTAACAAAGTGCGTCAAGGTAACAATATTAAAAAAACAAGTTAACGACTGGTCAATTTTTGATGTGCTAAATATGACATGGCTAAAAGAAGATCATTATATCCTAAAATGTCTAAAAATTTTAAAAATACTTACTAGAAGGACAGACAACGCTTCTCCTCTCATGTGTAATGAATTGGCGAATAACTCGTTCTGTTCAAAATTATGTTTATCACTTATATATTGAAAATATTCTATTTAACAGTCTGCCCATTCAGATGATAAAAGGACAGGTCTGTTTCCAATATTTGACGCACAGATACGAAGAAATTTCCACCGTGGAATTGCCGATAGACTCCAAAGCGTCTTTCAATCCAGTCACTGACGAAGCGGCCTAAGAGAATAGTTTTGAAGTCGTATCATGTAAAAAGAAATTCAGATAGCTCTGCCAAGACTTTACAGCAACTGGAAACTGCAAGAAAAGTTTGTTTGCTTAAGCCTGGCGACTTTGCTTCACGCCAGTTCTCATAGAAAGTAGCAAATTCTCGAAGTCTTGATAGTCGTCTGTCATTTGGTTGAATTGGATTGGCTTCTGGCATGCGTTTATGGTAGCCTTTGGTACAAGATCTAATGTTCCATATATTCCATAACTCAGTGATTAATTCGAGAAAAATAATAAGTCCACCAGAGAGCTGATAAAATTTGCTTGCAGATACTGTAGTTTCGTCGAATACACTACAAGCAAGTGACACATTAGTCTTTCTAAGTTCGAGGGACACAATACTTTCTGATTTAGTTTGAAAGCAATGTGAGTAGGATTACCGACTTCAGTAGTGTAGAGGTCAATAAGGTCTGAAAAAATCGCTGTGTGAAACTTCGAGTTATCATGCATATCAGGAAATTTGAAAACACCTCTAGTGTACCAATTGTTGTAAATGTTTTTGAAATTATGAACGGGATCAAAAAGAATAAACAGTTTCTCACCATTGACGGGATTAACAATGTGCGTTTTTAACTCACCATCACACAAAACTGTTTCAAATAAGCTTCTGTTAACAGGATGGTTGTCAACTGAAATAACAACTGGTATAAAGCCGCTGTTGTGTAGAAATTTGAGCGATTTCATTAATAGGTTATGTAGTTTGCTTGTGTCTAATTTTTGAGATGACTCCATCATGATAACCTCCATACTTTGTACAGATTGACTTAATCAAAACAGTACAAACTGTTCTGGCAATGGCATTGGAGTGACATTCAATTCCAAAGCATTGGCCACCACTGAACTCAAGTTTCTTTGAGGAGTGAATTTCGTCAATGTTAACGATTACTAACTTTTCTTTCGTGGTAAGCTGGTCACTTTTCAATTTCAAATATGAAATAAGGGAATCATCACACATACTTGCACTCATATTCGACGATAATCTTTGAAGATGTCGTGCAGATGGAAGAGTCAAACAATCACTATCTTGTACAAATCGATACGCACTTGCACTATGGTTGAATAGGAGGTGAGATAAGGATAGGAGTTCTGAGGAGTAATTCGGCTTTCTCATAGTAATGAGGTGAAATTGTTTCAAAAGAAACTGAGTTTGGAATAAACTTTCTCATTATCACTCTGTTCGGCAGCATACCGTATATGGCTTGATCTATGTGAGGGATCACTTTCATTATGTGATGTTGATAATCATGTTCAAGGTCACCCTGCACATTCTTCAACCGTGAAAGAAGATTCTCCAACTGATTAAAAGAGTCCAATTTCGATAAACGAATAATATTTTCCGTAATGGATGGTTGAATGACACCGTCATGCACAGCTGACACATTAAGATCCATACCAATGCAGAGGGATTTCACAATTTGAGGTATACCATCAGAAGAAATTGCAATGTCATGAAAATAGCGATTATCATCCTTCATTACTTTCACATAGTGACTCAAATGATTTGGAAGAACATATTCTTTCATATCGGCGATCGATGCTATTTTATCTTTATCAAAAAAATAATTCACCGAAGTATCCAAAATGTTTTGTTCAGCAGCAAGGCGAGACGACATCGAACTCGAAGTACCCCTCGTAGGCATCTCGGATTCACTCAAATACGACAGAAGATTCGGAAATATCGTCGGAATCGCCGAGGACGAAAGCTTTTTCAGAGACAGAGGGTTAGATGATGAGGATCTCTTTTTCTTTCGCGTTGAGTTTGTATCATTAGATTCTGAAATAATACACGTAGAATCAAAGTGAAGTGCGCACACACGATAGCTGTTGCCAGATCTGTTCAAACCGCTGATGTCTTGATCGGACCACGATCGGGGAGTTTTGCGGATCCATTTTTGCAGCCGTTCTTGATCAGAATCAGGATTTGGGAATTTGTATAAGGCGATTTTATCGTCGGATGAGTTGTTTTTATAGTTAGTTCGACAGCCAGTTACACTGCACTTGTAAGGCATGGAGCAAATTCTACGAGAAATAGATGCACACCGAATTGCCGAAAATGGGAAGAATGACTTAACATCGCAGAAAACAATGAATTAGGAACCGACAGTGCAAGTAATCGATATCATCTATTAAACAACCTGTGTACAGATATCAAGACCAAGTAGGATTCCCTGTAAAGACGAACACTCTTTGGCAGGAGATTTCTCCTTAGGGAGAAACGAAAATATACTGAGATGAATAACTATACATGCGCCAACAGTGGCCCGTGTATGTAAAGCTCTTGTCAGAATCTGCAAGGGTGTCACTTCCTGAGGAGCGCAGCGACCAACTAGGATTCCCTGGTTTAGACTACAACTGCCTGTGAATACGCCCAAACTTTCATGAAAAAGTTATTCACTGGAGCGCTTATAACATGCAATTTTTCAGAATCAAATTCAGACGGCCTATGCCTATGCTGACAGTTTTACATGCATCTTTATGTAACTGAGTTAACTGAGTTTTGGCGAATTATTTTGCGGAGTTATAACCGAGTTTTTTTTGAAAAACTCAGTATACCGAGTTTAACTTAACTTGGTTAATTTCCGGTAAACTCGGTTAACTTAGCTTTGACTGAGTTTCTTGAAAAAGTTAGTTGACAACACTGATAACAGTTAGCTTTGTATAACATATCAATTGTGTTGGATTCACTTTTTCAATTCACTAAGCGATTTCTTTTATGATTCTGATAGTTTTCATTTTTATCGATAGCCAAGGATAAAAGAATGTAAGCTTATTACTATTATAATTTGAAATTGATCCTGCAAAATTTAGACGTTTATCCTCTTGAGATGAAGGTCCATTAAATGCTACTAAACTATCAGCTATGAATTTTTAGTTATTATATTTGTGGTATTGATAATATAAAGGCAGTGATGCGAAAAATGTGCTTGCTCACTCAAGGCAGACAGTGCACATGATTACTAAAAACAAAGGCGATTAGGTACTTATGCATGTCAAATATTAACTGCGTCCTACCATCCACACCTTTAGCGAGCGAGCGGTAGTGACCCTTCTTCCGTATTTCCCTAATTTCAAGTTTCCCATCCCGGCCACTACTATAAAGGAATCCATGACTGGACTGGAGGCCAGTGACTTTGGTGAATTTGATTAATAACGGTTGTTTTTGCACATCTGGATAAAACCGTGAAACAAGTTGCAATCAACTATCCGGTACTTTAATACGCCCATTCATACAGGGAATCTGTTGAAAGAAGTTTCTGGACCCAGTCAAGAAGAGACTTTTAAATATTTCTCGGAATTCCACAGAGAACCAAAATCTTTTCTTGAGCAAAGCAATGATTCCTACAGATTGTCCATCCCTACTGGTCAAGCAATAAAAATTCCACCCAAACTTTTCATTTAGAATCACCATTCTAGTCAGCGATATTTCATATTCATCTTTTTGCTATAAAATCATCAGTTAAGATCGACAGGCCAATAGTAAGGTGAATGTCAAAAAAAGTAAAATATCAAATTTCAAAATAGTTTTAAAAGATTTTTAAATTTGATTTGCGAAGGAGCATTTCAAGATTTTGCGAAATTCTGATTGCTTTTTCAGAGCTGTCATTTTTCAAAAGATAGCGCTATGAGAAATTTGACACCTTTTCATATTAATTGGATGATTTCTGTCTGTGTGGTGTTAATTCATTAAAATATTATTCAATATCTGAAGCAAGAAACTGTTTAAAGAAGAGTTAGATAAGTGGCTACACATGTGTGCCAATAATTCTGCACCTTCATGTCAAAGTGACTAAGCGACAGAATCTGAATTTTACAAGAGACGAAAAAAAACTTTCCAAAATTCAATTATCGAATGAAAGCATTCATTTTAATTAACAGATTTGACTCTAATGTTCATACTTCTTAATCAATTACATCTGTATTGACAAGATGACCTTTGTCATGTACTGGATTTAGGTTGATTTGACACGATTTTCTTTCGTATGATGGCGCTTAGGTCAAAAATGACACATTGTTTGTAAAATCAGCATTATCAAAAATCTGAATAATAGGTTGGCAATCACAGTATCTAGGACACAATGAGCCTACAATGTTGCAGCTGTCACTAATGAAGTCCTAGTGCTCATCTTTTCTGAGGTCGACCTCAAACTTTCATAATATCGGTGGAATGTAGCTGGGGTGTAGGATCGCAAACTGAGGAGATCTGCTTTCTTCTTCTCCGAAATGGCGAGAGGCGTTGAGTAGCACTGAAAATAGAATTGCTATTTGAGCCATCACTTACATGTATTTATGAAAATATTTGGAACCTTCTTGTTCTAAACGTATCTCATCATCGATGCCTACTCTTCTATGTTTATCATGCACATTGTAGTTGTAAAGCATCAAGTTCGGAGATTCAATTTCATTGGAGTCATTTCTGATGCATGAAAACTTGAATTCTCCAGCTTTCGACAATTTCAATATTTCCTCTGATACTTTGTCCCATATGTAGAAGCTACTTTGACTGATTGGAATTACATCGAGGAAGTGCGGAGAGGATTTGGCCAATCTAACAAGATTGAACCAATCATTTGGCACGAACACATCCATTCTTTTTATCGCTTTCACAATAATGGCATGAACGGAATCACATTCCATGTATATGTTTGTCTAGGTACTATACAAGTACAGGCACAAGTACAAGTAAATGTATGAATTGCCTTGCACAAAGATGTTGCTTCTGCGAGAACGTTGAGCATTGCAAGAATATGTCGATTTTTACTCTGTCCAGCCATGGATTCCTTTATAGTAATGGCCGGGATGGGAAACTTGAAATTAGGGAAATACGGAAGAAGGGTCACTACCGCTCGCTCGCTAAAGGTGTGGATGGTAGGACGCAGTTAATATTTGACATGCATAAGTACCTAATCGCCTTTGTTTTTAGTAATCATGTGCACTGTCTGCCTTGAGTGAGCAAGCACATTTTTCGCATCACTGCCTTTATATTATCAATACCACAAATATAATAACTAAAAATTCATAGCTAATAGTTTAGTAGCATTTAATGGACCTTCATCTCAAGAGGATAAACGTCTAAATTTTGCAGGATCAATTTCAAATTATAATAGTAATAAGCTTACATTCTTTTATCCTTGGCTATCGATAAAAATGAAAATTATCAGAATCATAAAAGAAATCGCTTAGTGAATTGAAAAAGTGAATCCAACACAATTGATATGTTATACAAAGCTAACTGTTATCAGTGTTGTCAACTAACTTTTTCAAGAAACTCAGTCAAAGCTAAGTTAACCGAGTTTACCGGAAATTAACCAAGTTAAGTTAAACTCGGTATACTGAGTTTTTCAAAAAAAACTCGGTTATAACTCCGCAAAATAATTCGCCAAAACTCAGTTAACTCAGTTACATAAAGATGCATGTAAAACTGTCAGCATAGGCATAGGCCGTCTGAATTTGATTCTGAAAAATTGCATGTTATAAGCGCTCCAGTGAATAACTTTTTCATGAAAGTTTGGGCGTATTCACAGGCAGTTGTAGTCTAAACCAGGGAATCCTAGTTGGTCGCTGCGCTCCTCAGGAAGTGACACCCTTGCAGATTCTGACAAGAGCTTTACATACACGGGCCACTGTTGGCGCATGTATAGTTATTCATCTCAGTATATTTTCGTTTCTCCCTAAGGAGAAATCTCCTGCCAAAGAGTGTCCGTCTTTACAGGGAATCCTACTTGGTCTTGATATCTGTACACAGGTTGTTTAATAGATGATATCGATTACTTGCACTGTCGGTTCCTAATTCATTGTTTCTGCGATGTTAAGTCATTCTTCCATTTTCGGCAATTCGGTGTGCATCTATTTCTCGTAGAATTTGCTCCATGCCTTACAAGTGCAGTGTAACTGGCTGTCGAACTAACTATAAAAACAACTCATCCGACGATAAAATCGCCTTATACAAATTCCCAAATCCTGATTCTGATCAAGAACGGCTGCAAAAATGGATCCGCAAAACTCCCGATCGTGGTCCGATCAAGACATCAGCGGTTTGAACAGATCTGGCAACAGCTATCGTGTGTGCGCACTTCACTTTGATTCTACGTGTATTATTTCAGAATCTAATGATACAAACTCAACGCGAAAGAAAAAGAGATCCTCATCATCTAACCCTCTGTCTCTGAAAAAGCTTTCGTCCTCGGCGATTCCGACGATATTTCCGAATCTTCTGTCGTATTTGAGTGAATCCGAGATGCCTACGAGGGGTACTTCGAGTTCGATGTCGTCTCGCCTTGCTGCTGAACAAAACATTTTGGATACTTCGGTGAATTATTTTTTTGATAAAGATAAAATAGCATCGATCGCCGATATGAAAGAATATGTTCTTCCAAATCATTTGAGTCACTATGTGAAAGTAATGAAGGATGATAATCGCTATTTTCATGACATTGCAATTTCTTCTGATGGTATACCTCAAATTGTGAAATCTCTCTGCATTGGTATGGATCTTAATGTGTCAGCTGTGCATGACGGTGTCATTCAACCATCCATTACGGAAGATATTATTCGTTTATCGAAATTGGACTCTTTTAATCAGTTGGAGAATCTTCTTTCACGGTTGAAGAATGTGCAGGGTGACCTTGAACATGATTATCAACATCACATAATGAAAGTGATCCCTCACATAGATCAAGCCATATATGCTGCCGAACAGAGTGATAATGAGAAAGTTTATTCCAAACTCAGTTTCTTTTGAAACAATTTCACCTCATTACTGTAATATCTGATCTAATCTTATCTAAGCTTCTATCTTTACAACTCTATGCTGTATTAATCAGTATACACATGAACATGCACAATATAAAGGGTACATGGTTCTCGGTTAAAACACAGCGTACACGCATAAGAAAACTGAGTGTGTATTCAAACCATGACATATTCAAACAAAGTTAAAGAATAGAAATATGTCCAATCTCATAGAGTGAGATATTACATCTCTCCCTTTCCACAAATCACGGAGTAAGGGATCCGTCTGCAAAGATGTCACTGTCGGTGAAATAGTCATTCAAGTATATTGGTCTTCTTCTGTTACGTGTTTGGTTCCGGTTGCCTCCGCTCAGGTGCTCGTGTTTCGGTTCGTCGGTTGTCGATAGGCTCTCCTGCCTCGTCTCGTCTCGGTTCCGGTTCTCACGTCTCGCTCCTTCTACAACTTCGTTCTCGTCCTCTTGGATCGGTTCTCTCGTCTCGGTCGGATTCTCCTGGATCGTCTCATCGGTGGCTTGGGTATCCGGTTCTGCTTCGGTTCTATTGTCTGCCAGGTTCGCTCTCTTGAACCTGCTCGCATCTCGATAGATCGTTCTTCCGTCGGTTGATCTTCTCGCCTTGACGCTGGATCCGTCCGTCTTCTCGATGGTGTACAAGTTCGGTTCGTATGGAGTGGACCATTTGTCTCTCTTCTTCTGTTTTACTAAAACGTGATCCCCGATATTGAATCGTGGATCGTGTGATCCTCTATCTTTATAGTTCTCAATCTGTTTTTGTAACTTCTGTCTATCTCATTAATGGCCTGGTCTCTATCGCTGCTCGGTCCTTCAAAGGTTCTAGTATAGAGCTTTGTCCTGACCTTTCTACCCATGAGTGCCTCGTAGGGTGAGATTCCTGTAGCAACATGTGGAGTGGACCTAAAACCCATCAACATCTCCTGGACAGCTATCTTCCAATTTCGTCCTTCTAAGTGGGCTATTCTCTCAGCTTTGTTTAGGGTCTTCATAAAACTCTCAGCAGCGCCGTTCGCTCTGGGGTGCTCTGGCGTAACACGGTGGTGGTGAAACCCTTGCTCATCGGCGAAGTTTGAGAACATCTCAGAGTTGAAGGGGGGTCCGTTATCTGATATGACAGTACTGGGAATACCGTGGGTGCTGAAAATTTTTGTAAGCTTCTCAATGGTGGGACCTGATGCTGTAGAGTAGACAATTTCGACTTCTGGGTACCGTGTTCGTAAGTCTATCACAACTAAATTGTAATGGCCGTCGGGGTAGGGTCCCCCAAAATCAATCGAGACGGTATGCCATGGCTCATTAGGTATCTTGGTCATCTTGGTTGGTAACTCTCTATGGTCATCGGTTGCAGTCTGGCATGGGTGACAGTTTTTGATTGTGTTTTCTACTAGTTGGTTAATGTTCTCGAACCAGTACTTGTCACGTATCATGCGCTTCGTCTTAGTCATCCCGAAATGGCCCATTTTATGAGCTGAATTGACAATCCTTTTCTGAAGTTTTTCTGGAATTATAATCTTATTCATCCTGAAGAGGAGTCCGTCAGCCTCATAGATTTCTGTCTTAAGACTATAGAACGGTATGACATCGGGTCCTTTCTCATAGCTTCCCATGATTCGCTCCTTATGGTCTCTCTCAGCTTCTGCAGTTGTGGATCTCTAGCTGTTTCTTTTCTAATCTCGTTCAAGCCGGTGTGTTCATGAGTGACTATGCATCTGACATATCGTTCGGTGGAGTCTGAAGCTGTCTCAGTTAATGGATGCCTTGAGAGGTAGTCCAGGGGGTCTCTTTCATCTCTGCCCGGTTCGTAGATCATTTCATAGTCCACATCCTGCATGTCCATGATCCATCTCTCAAGACGTGGTGGTAAGTTCACTTTCGTCTTGTTGAAAAGTGGAATCAGTGGCTTGTGCGAACAAACTATCTTGAACTTCGGTGCACCTAGCAAGTACATGCGAAATCTGTTTTTCGCCCATCGGACGCATAACGCATCTTTCTCGGTTGGCTGTAGTTTCTCTCTGTGCTAGTCATCGACCTGCTAATGAAATGAACTGGCTTGACGCCTGATTCTGTCTTCTGGAATAATCCTGCGATAGACCTTCATGGAAGCTCGCTTCAGTTCTCACAATAATAGGGTATCTAGGGTTAAAGAATGCCACGGAAGCATCATCTGTGATGGCCTCTTTCAGTTTCTCAAATGCCTTGTCTTCAACCTCGGTCCACTGGAATTTCTTATCTTTCAGGGTTAGGTTACGGAGTGGAGCTGTCAGGTGCGAGTAGTTGGGTATGAATTTTGACAAATAAGCAGTCATTCCTAGAAAACTGCGGACTTCTGACTTACATTTCGGTATGCTGCATTCCTTGATGGCTTTGACCTTCTCGGGAGCCGGTCGCAGTCCATCGTCAGAGAACTTATAGCCGTAAAATTCTATCTCTTTCAGACCGAATTGACATTTCTGACGGTTGAATGTGATGCCAAAATCTCTCGCTTGATTTAAGACCTGTTTCAGAGCTTTAGCATGCTCCTCTTCGTCTCTGCCGTCAATGAGGATATCGTCTCTATGGTTCAAACAGTTGGGGATATTTCCGAATATTCGGTAAACAACTTCGTCGAAGCTATCTTGGGCTGATTTCGCTCCGAATCTCAGTCTGGTTGGGCGCATGTTGCCCCAAGGTGTGCTGAACGTGGCGATGTTTCTCGACTTTGGATGAAGGCTAAGCTGGTGGTAACCTTGATTCATGTCAAGTTTTGAAAATATCTTGCATTCACTGAATTTGTGAGTAAAGTCCTCGACTGTGGTGCCCTGGGTGATACTGTTTCTTTCCATGGCCTTATTTGGTGCTCTCAGATCTATGCATGCACGGATCATATTGGACTGTAATTCTTGTTCATCTCGGTATCTTGGCTTCGGCATGATGACTAATGGTGAACACCAACTAATGGCTTCATTATCTGGGACGCGCTCGTAAATTCCATTTTCTACACATTCATTAGCAATGCTTTGAGTGGCTTCTGGAGGTAGAATGGGACTGGTCTGGGCTTCTGTGCGATCGGTTCTGCGTCATCTTTCATGTGGAAGTGTGCATATATCTCGAGGTCATTCTTCTTGTCTCGGATGTGGCCTATGCCCTCGAAGACTTCCTCGTACTCCGCTAATATTGCCTCGCGATCTGTAGGCTCATTCTTAATGAGGCGTATCCTGAGGTGGTTCTCGCGGGCGAATTTACCGTGGGGGTTTATCTTCAACATCCCTAATGTTTCTAAGGTGTCTCTGCTTAATAGGGGTGGAGATTCTAGTCTGCCCTTGACGATAACGAATTTAGCAGTCGTTCCGCAAGTTATGTTCTTGATAGTGGTCTCTATCTCTCCTTCACTAGAAGCTCTTTCTGGACGGCTTTCAACCTAACAGTGGAAGGTTTCAGTACTAGTGTACTTGATGATCTGTTGTCAGTGCTTTGAACTGGTGCTCATCCATGACATTGACTTCTGAGCCTGTGTCAGGTTTTATAAGTGTTTTCACATCTGCGACATGAACAGTAATCAATTTGTCAAATTTCTGGGATTTCTTTTGCATGCCTATCTGTTTCACGCGAAAAAAATCATCATCTGAACTAGTCTCGTTCTCTGCTTCTTCCAACTTCCTAACGGATTTCTTCTGCTTATTAAACCTCTGGCTCTGATTCTGGTTAGGCTTGCTGGATTTACAAACATTGGCCCAGTGGTTCAAACCGCCGCACTTATGACATTTCTTGCCGTAAGCAGGACAATTTCTCCCCTTCTCGTGTGTGCCTGACTGACCACAATAACCGCAGGGGGTCCTGTTTTGGTTTGGCTTGTTAAAATAAGTCCTAGCTTGTTTCGTGCTATGTGGACGATTTCTGATTTTCGCGATGGTTTTGGAATCCCTATCTTCCGATAATTTCATGTCGTTAAGTTGATCTGTCATGGCCTCCATCTGCTGCGCTTCCTCTAGAAGCTGATCGAGTTTCCATCTTTTATTCACAGCGTTTCTGATAAGTGTCTTGTCATCAGTGGTTTGAATAATGTGCTCAAGTATCCTGTCATCACTATCAACAAAATCACAATAATTGGCTTTTTCTCTAAGCCGCGCAGCATAATTACCCATTGGTTCATGCCTATTGGGTCGCATCTTGCTAAACAGAAACTTCAAGTGCTGGGTATTAATCTTTCTCATGAAATGATTGTCTAGCTTACATTTCAGTGTATAGTGTATAATACATCTTTTGTCACACCCTTGGGTAAAGTGGGGGGGTCTGGGAGGTGCTTAGCCAAACGCCTTACCTCTGGCCCTCCGTAAATCAGGACAGCATCCTTTCTATCTTCTGGATCACTAATCCTACGAAATCTGAATTCAGTTTCATCCCTCAATCCATTCTTCCCACTGCATGCCTGTGGCAGCAGCATCGCCGGTGGGGTGAAATGGTGTCGCTCTCAGATCCCGGTTCTCTATTGCTGGAGTAACCGTTCCCGTCGCCATTGTAATATCTGATCTAATCTTATCTAAGCTTCTATCTTTACAACTCTATGCTGTATTAATCAGTATACACATGAACATGCACAATATAAAGGGTACATGGGTTCTCGGTTAAAACACAGCGTACACGCATAAGAAAACTGAGTGTGTATTCAAACCATGACATATTCAAACAAAGTTAAAGAATAGAAATATGTCCAATCTCATAGAGTGAGATATTACAATTACTATGAGAAAGCCGAATTACTCCTCAGAACTCCTATCCTTATCTCACCTCCTATTCAACCATAGTGCAAGTGCGTATCGATTTGTACAAGATAGTGATTGTTTGACTCTTCCATCTGCACGACATCTTCAAAGATTATCGTCGAATATGAGTGCAAGTATGTGTGATGATTCCCTTATTTCATATTTGAAATTGAAAAGTGACCAGCTTACCACGAAAGAAAAGTTAGTAATCGTTAACATTGACGAAATTCACTCCTCAAAGAAACTTGAGTTCAGTGGTGGCCAATGCTTTGGAATTGAATGTCACTCCAATGCCATTGCCAGAACAGTTTGTACTGTTTTGATTAAGTCAATCTGTACAAAGTATGGAGGTTATCATGATGGAGTCATCTCAAAAATTAGACACAAGCAAACTACATAACCTATTAATGAAATCGCTCAAATTTCTACACAACAGCGGCTTTATACCAGTTGTTATTTCAGTTGACAACCATCCTGTTAACAGAAGCTTATTTGAAACAGTTTTGTGTGATGGTGAGTTAAAAACGCACATTGTTAATCCCGTCAATGGTGAGAAACTGCTTCTTCTTTTTGATCCCGTTCATAATTTAGTCAGTAGTCAGTTAATTAATCATAATTTAATCATTAATTTAATCATAGTCAGTAGTACTGACAGCATCAGAACGAATGATTACGAACATGGTTGAATTACGAAGTGCAAGTAGAATGCTTGCTCGCACTTATGACTGGCATGTGAGTTTTTTTGATACAGACATGAACCAAGTTTTATTTTGAAAAGCAGACATGGGAGATTTGTTTGATATACGGTATGCCCGGCTGCTTAAATGGTTTATTTTTTTAATTTTTATTTCTCCCAAAATTATCATTGTTTTTTAATAATAATTGTTTTTCTAATAATAATTTTTTAATATAATTGTTTTTTCCTTTCAAATTATACCTAGTATGAAAAAACAAACATAATACCAACATGAATAAAACTATATTTCAACACTTACGAGCAGTTTCAAGTAAGTTGATGACCTTTGTTCAATTTCAGTTGGTAAAGTCTGTCGGGCAAGGAATCGATAACTCTTGCCAACATCTCTTGATCAATTGTCGAACACACATCAGTAATCCTTGCTTTTAATTCAACCAAACTTGTCATCTTTTTCTTGTATACCTGATTCTTGACATGACTCCAAAACCAATAATCCAAGGGGGGGGATGTCAGGAGAGCGTGCTGGCCAGTGGAAATCAAAGTGACGACTTATGACTCGATCTTTGAAATTATTTTGCAAAAACAATTTCACCTTTTTTCCAATGTGCGGTGGCGTACCATCTTGTTGGAATACTGTCCGAGACATAATTCTTTTTGATTTCAAGAAGGGAATGCAGTGAGCAGTGGCGTCATTTCAGAAAATTATTAGGGGGGGGGGCGAATAATTGTATGATGAATAATTACCAAAAAACTTAATTATGAATGACAAATACTTATAATTCCGTAAGGAGTTAAGGACACGATATTAAACCGAAAAAAATGTTCAAACTAAATGTATATATACATGTTACGTTAGTATTTAAAACAAGGAATATCGCCTGTCTTTTCTACTGGCGAATTCGGCGATAACTTCGTCGACGTTAACAACTTTGCATTCCTCGTTTAAGCAGGCCATGATAAGTAGATCACTCAAACGTTCGTCTCCCATAGAATTTCTCAAAAAATCCTTCACTCTTTTCATGCTTGAGAAGTGTCTCTCATTCGACACAGTTGTAACTGGTTAAGCAATGATAAGTTTTATCAGCTTTAAAAGTTGTTTAAAACCAATGGGCAATTGATTCAAAACTGCAAAAATTGAAAGTATATCCGTGCATTCCTCATTTTGGCTTATGATCACTTCTCTTGCTGTAATAAGCTCAGCACTGAGAGCAACTGCGTCAATATCGCAATGTGGATAAGCTTTTATCAATTCGATTGATTTTTCTTCCGAGAGAAAATTCATAGAGCTTTGGTCGAAAATGCTCTGGGCGGTGAATGCTTGTGTATTCAAAAAGAATCGGCGATTGAGTTCAGACACAAATCTGTCGATAGCAACGAAGAAGACTGGAGCACACTCGGACTGATTCTCGACTTCACATCTTCTTGCTCCGGTTGAAGATAAAACATAAAAATCGAGTAATTTTTTGGAAGGAGTTTGCTTTCGTTTTATCTGTTTCGACACGTTTCTTCTTTCACGTTTTTCTTCTTCTTCTTTTGGTTCAAGAGTGCAAGGCATCTATCCTCCGTATATTCCAAATCATCTGCAGTAAAACTAAACTGAATAACGGTTTCGTTGTACGTTTTTCCAGCGTATTCTGACTTAATATCAATCTTTGCAGATGGATTACCTTCAATTTGCTTAAGGTGATTTTGCGTTGGAGATAGGGAAGTATCTGATGTTTTGACAATTGCAATAGTTTCATCTACTTCGAAATACACCAGGGAAATGATGAGGATGACTTGAATGCATGTGGGCACGCAGTTCGATGCCTTCCAGCTCTGAAAGTGGACTATTGGTTCCACCAACACCACTGGCAATACTTCCCCGGTTCACACTTCTTTGAAATGATTCCTGAGAATCATGCCAGGCACCAACATTGACGCCATGCATTGGACTGGCTGTCCTACTACTGCCATTGCTCATTAGCTTGGCAGTAACTGCCGTAGCAGAAGGAGTTGATGCTCGACTACCTGGGCCGCTGCCGAGTGTACCGACAGCAACGACTGATGGACGGCTTTGAGTTAAACGTGAGCCGAGACTCGGCGGGGAGTCCCTTTTCAGCTTTGTACAAGCATTGGGTTCCTCCTCTTCGCCTTCATCGCGCTCTCTGCCTATGCACAGTCCCATAACCACCGCATGCCACATGCAATTATACTATGCATGTGTTGAATTCTTCGATGTATCCTGTTTGGACGTCTCACTTAATGCCTTAGTTCGGTCATAGTCATCGTAGGCATCCCAATCAGGCTTGAAATCTGGCTCTCCTGATCGTCGCACCTCACCAGGCAATTTCAAGCCCCAGAAGAGATCAGGGTCCGAAGTTCGCTGCCATCGAAAATCCATCGACCATCTCGTGATATCGGAATTGTTCATCAGACTTCTGTGAGGAATGAAATTATTGAAGAGAATAAAGCTTCGTGGGGAACATCGACGGTGACCACATCTTTCTCCAAATCACATTCGAATGTCTTTTTACTTCCTCATCATCAAGCATGACATACCAAGTCGGGCCGTCGCAGCAGGTATGGGTAGCAATTCTGCCAGATTTGTGAGTACTCGGACAAATTGCAGAGTTCCATTGGTCTTATCAGTCGAAAGTAGTGGAATCCATGCTGTCATTACAAGGACTTTGTAACTTCATAGAAAACCCACCTGAAATATGAAGAGAACTGTTTATAAGGTATGTATGAATGAGATAAAGTCATATAATTATGATAGTAATACAACTACTACATTATGTAGTAGCTACATCAAAATACCAAATAAACATAATGCATGTTGTGTATACTTCCCATCTACTAGTACTCATTCTATGTACATAAAGTTCCGAAAAAAATTGAAAACTTAATCGCAGATATACGCATTTGTCTGATACTAGAGAGTGAAGCAACACTGCGTTGATCAAACATCTCCAGAATATCAATTTTCTTTATCACATGCAAGAAGACAGCCGGATGAATGATATATAAACCAATCAAGGCCAATGCATGTAGGTGATTAGTGACGACATTGAAAATCACGATTGAAAGGTTATCAACCTCCGTCATGAAATCACAGTAAAATCAAGACAAATTATTCCAGTCATTTTTGTCATGTTTCCTATGACGGAGTGACTATCTATGGGAAATCTAGAAACCTTTTGAGAATTAAACTTTTTATTTCATATTACATCTGTAATGACTGTCTATCATACTAGTCAAGTAAGAAATGTGTAGTTTCATTCAAGTTGCTAATTTTGATATCGACATGGCTTTCTCAAATATCACATCTCAGATTTTCAAGTCACTATCTATAATTAATTGATAACCAGTGTGTTTAAGCGGATCAAGATTTCTCTTTCGCTCGCTTCATTGCTAATTTGCCCAAAATCACTTTATCACTCGCCCACCCCTCATTTCCTCGTAATCGCCCTTTCGCTTGATCACCTCTCAAAACCTTCACAAAATGCCGCTCGCTCTAACACACTGGATAAGACATGCAATTGTGTGAACTATCATTCCTTACTCGATCAACTTTAAGTTATAACAATATTTACGAAATGTTGTATGATGACAAAAAGTATTAATCCAACGCAACAATTTTACATTAGACACAATTCCTTGTAAATGTATTTACAGTCTGCGACATTTTATTAGGACCACCCATATTTTTTTAGTTTTTTACAACTAGCTACTTGTTGATGTCATATTATCTTTCACCCTTGTCAATACATTAAATAGGCATGTATGCCAACAATATACCACAACATAGCCATCTACTGATTAATAACACAGACACCAGACACTCAAACATAAAAATTGACCGCGACATATTATTAGGACCACCTTCGACATTTAGATAAGAAGCTTTCTTTTAGACATGACAACGCTAGATAAAGATCTATTATCAGTTATTTACTTATAGGTCGATTTCTTAGCAATACAAATTGTGTGTTCTGTTTGCCTTATTTGTGCATTGTCGGCTTGCTGTGAGAAAGCCGCATGTGAGAAACTATCATTAATGTGTGGTGTGTGTCGTCGCCTGCGCACGCACACTGTTGTCTGTCAACAATAAAGATATTAATATTCATTATCAAATCGATCCTTGATTTGCTTTGCATCATCGAGACCAGATATCTGAACTATTGAGATAACATGGATATCTACCAATACGATTTATGTTTAGGTCTAACGTGGAAAGTCTAAATCTTACTCATGAGTAAAAACGGATCTAACAACAAGCATAAGTGCCTCGTAGATGGGAGCTTTGTCTAGCGAAGAGTTTTCTCAGCGTGAAATCGCTACTCGTTGTTATGTTTCAAAGTCGTCGGCACTACTTGTTCAACGGAATATGACTTCTGGAAATCCTTATGCAGCAAACCGACGATGACGTTGTGGAACATGATGAAAATCTACGACACAAGATGGCCGATTCCAAGAGCGCAGGCCTACTGTTTGAAAAGGGCGGCTAATAACGTCGTCCTAGCTACGAAGACCATGGTAGAAGCGTTACATCAACGAAGCGGCACACACTGTTCAACGAGGGATGCATAAAATGATTGCCAGCGGGATTGCGGTCAAGGAAAGTGTCGTAACTGACCCCATGCATGAAGATCTAATAGGCTTAATTTTGCCACTCGCCATGTCAATTGGAGCGTCAATGACTGTTGAATGGTGGCATTCTGCGTAGAGCCGAGCCTTGAGTGTCCCCAGACTACTCGTCACCGAATGTGGCAGTCACGTGGATTACTTGCTCCTGCGTTTCAGCCCGTCAAACACCAAGCAAAGGTCATGCTGTAGGCCTGTTTTCTTGCGAGGAAACTGGTAGGCTTCATGTTTGTGAGTGCTCTATTAGCTCGATTCGACTTCATCCTTACAAGTGCTTCAGAGAAGGGTGATTCCATAGTTCGTGACTGCTGGTTTCCGGAAATAACAACGGACTGCTTATGCAAGAGGGAGCTCCCTGCCACACTGTCAGTATTGTGAAGCGACATTTTGATGACATCAGCGCCACTTTGTTGGAAGGACCATCTCCGATGTAAACCATTCAGAACATTAATGCGCTATCATGAAGCATCGGCTGCATAAGATTTACATAAGATGTTTGGGTTGCCAATTACAAAACAAAAACGCAGCGTTGTCATGTCCGTAGGAAAACTTTTTATGTTAATGTCGAAGGTGGTCCTAATAATATGTCGCGGTCAATTTTTATTTTTGAGTGTCTGGTGTCTGTGTTATTAATCAGTAGATGGCTATGTTGTGGTATATTGTTGGCATACATGCCTATTTAATGTATTGACAAGGGTGAAAGATAATATGACATCAACAAGTAGCTAGTTGTAAAAAACTAAAAAAATATGGGTGGTCCTAATAAAATGTCGCAGACTGTAACAACAGGTTTTAATAGATTCCTAGATCAAGTTAGAGAAATTATATCTACAGGAGTTATAGCTTTTAACGAAACAGGAACAAAACGACTTAAGGTAAATATTTGCTCATACTGATTTATATTACAAAACGGAATCTATGTAAACTTCAGACCGAACAAAAATGTCATGCGCATAACTGAAAGCAGTCATTATATCAGATGTCAAGTATTTCACCTAAATCATCATCCAGACAAATAGAACTTATAACACCATCTGGTTTCACATTCTCACTATGCCTTCGTTTGAGTCAGTTTGAGTCTTTCGTCGATTTGCAACAACGTTTGATGGCATCTATAACTTCGGCTTCCGTTCCACTTCCATGTAATCTTATTACAACAGCATCTACAGATGAAATTCGTGTATAAAATTGACTTTAATCAATATTTGTACTCAATATATGCACATAGAAATACAAACAAAGGATTTTTCATGCTTTGAAAATTCCCAAGACACCAATTTTTTAAATCAAATTTTTTCTTTTTACCATAGGCGAAGTGATTACATCTTCTACTATTGATCAATATTCAGATCTGGTGATACAGTAGTAGGATATTCTTAATGAATACACTGTTAATCCTCCCATTCTCTCTTTGATTGAAATAATACAATGAAAGGTCTGAAACTTAAAAGTTTACACTAAATATTAAGATGTTAGTTAACAGCAATTAACAGAAATATTTCCTTACATGATATTAACGGCCTGAGTTTTTGTAACACTGAAATGTTATAACAACGCTACCATTTCATCGTTACTTGGTTAGTCTAGATTTCCAGGCAGAACACTTACTTTTGATGCCCTTTGCAATGGTTGCAGGAAATTTCGTGCAATTTCGTCCCAATTTAATTTGAGGATCAGATCATTTGAAAAAATGCGTCGCACACAATTAAAAGTAAACTTGGACGTTGTAGTTCCACCAATAACTATCATTGTATCAGCCTGAAATGATGTTTGGACAATTATTCTACGTAGAAGGATTGAGAAGCAAAGCCAAGAATAAGTATAACAACTTGTTAAGATTGTTATAAGTATAACAACCTGTATAAACCTGTGAAGATATAAAAGTATAAAACAGTATAAATTACTTTTAGAACTATAAATGACTTTATATTTGTGTGACGGTGAAATCAAAATTGTATCAGAGTGGATATGAATTTGTAATGCACGAAAGTATAGAGCTGTAAATGTGAAACATCGTTTTTTTTGTTTTCTAAGTATTTCTTATTTCTAATCATAAAAATATGTACATATATAGTACATTGATATGAATAGATTGTAATTTGTCTTATATTTTCATTTTTTAGTTAATTTTTTGATTTTATTGGTATTTTTTATGGTTCCCACTTCTTTTTTCATTAATAAATATTTTATAAATTAATATTTTATAAATAAATATTTTGTAAATTAATATTTTATAAATAAATATCTTATAAATAAATATTTAATGGATAAATATTTTTAATGAAGAAATACTTAATCAATCAATTTTTCAATTTTTTCGATTTTTTTTGTTTTTTCATTTTTTTTCAATTTTTTAATTTTTTTCAATTTTTTTAGTTTTTTCAATTTTTTCAATTCTTTTCAATTTTTTCAATTTTCTGAGATCTTTTCAGTATATGAAATTGTCCGTTACTTATTTTTCTATATTTTTTTAATTTTCAATTTTTCATTTTTTCTGTATCCTTTTTTCAGTATATGAAATAATCAATTATTTTTTTTTCGTTTTTGAAATTAGCCAACGAACATTGAGTTTCTTTTTTATTTTTTATTATATAAGCTCTTTCCAAGCTTATGAAATAGTCCGTTGCTTTTTTTCGTTTATCTAATTAACCCAACGAACATTGCGTTTTTTTTATTCAATTTTTATTTTTTATTATATTAACTCTTCCAAGCTTATGAAATAGTCCGTTGCTTGTTTCTATTTTTTTCAAATAATATGTTTTTCTTTTTTTATTTAATTTTTTTATTTTGTTTGGGATTTTTTATGGTTCCTATTTTTTTATAAATAAATATTTCATAAATAAATATTTTATAAAATAGTATTTGATAAATTAGTATTTTATAAATAAATATTTTAATATTCAAATTTTTAAAATAAATATTTTATAAATAAATATCTTACGGATTAATATTTTTAATAAAGAAATATCTTATCATTCAACATTTTTTTCATATTTTTTGTGATTTTCTATGATTTATAAAAATGCACTTTTTTCTCATATTTTTATTTAATTTTCCATTAGTAATGGTATATAGACCGTTTCAGGACACCATAAATTCAAAAAATAGTAACTTAAAATAACGACTAAATTTATCAATTTATGTCATTATTTTAGGTTTTTAAGACCTAAATTCATGTATATAGACTATTAAAAAAAGTATCACAAAAATATATATATTTAGAAAAGATACCTCCAGAATTAGTATAGGAAATAGTTCATACATTGAAAAGAGTTTTATAAAAGTAAAAAATAAAATGATGAAATCAGAAAAAAGTTTTTAGTGCGTTGGGATTTTTTCATACACTGAGAATGAGTATAGGAAATAGTTCATACCAGTGGCGAATCCTGCGTTCACACAATAGGCATGCGCCGTCTAAATATGCATGCACATAAACCAACATTCATAACACAAACCATTGACCCTATGATACTTTCATTTAAATGACCCATACTTGATTATTTTCATCATGTTAGTCACCAATATGGGCTATACTCCACACTGAGTTTTTTCATCATAGTTTATGATGCTAATATTATCATCATCAATATTACACACTTTTATTAGTACGATGATACTAAACTCGGGTTGATGAACAAAATTAATATCTTTGCAATTAATTCACATAATAGCCTATACACTGTACACTACATATGCGCATAAACGGTATATGTAAATGAATAAAAACCATATTCACAACTCAAAATGATTATATTCTAAAACAGAAGATGATTTCAAGACTAGCACGACCGTTTTTTTCCAAATATTATTCACAATTTCAAAAGATTGTCACTTCTCTAACGATATAAAAAATCAACCCTCCTGTTTTTCTTTACAAAGTTCTCAATTACATTATCGAAAAAGGCAGGCTTCTTTTGAAGCAAAACTAACAAGCTTTTCTCAATAGCCATTAAACTCAAAGAAGAAAGTCTGTTTTGTTTCTGGGTGCTCCGGCAGTATGTGTGGATTCGTTTTAAAGCCGAGAAAGATCGCTCCGCACTTGCACTTGAAGACGGGATGGAGACGACCAATTTCGCTAATTTGAACAGTTCAGGCATACCAAGGTACAATTTCTGCTCATGCATGCTTTTCAGAATGTCAAGCACTGACTTTTGATCGAAGTCAGACATGCAATAAATTGCAATCAACTCATTTTTCAGACGAATTACATCGAAGAATCGGCCATAATGCTTATCTTGCGATTTCAATGCCGTTTCTGGAAATTGTTTATTGTGCTTTGAAAAGAAACTAGAATTAAGTAATTAAAGAATTCCAATTCAGAAATCGTTTTGAACCTGCTTGTCAGCTGTGTCAGAATATTATCCGTTATTTCCTGAAAAAGATGTTTGTAAAGATCCGGTGTTTCAGTTCTACGCATTTCGAAAGACGCATCAGTAAAGACAAAGGATTCTTGAAAAATACGTTCGAAATCACTCTCTTTAATTTTTTTGACATTTTCTATCAATTCCTGGATCTTTTGTCCACAATACAAGATATCCATACCTTTTGATTGCAAAATTTCAAATAATGTATCTGTCAGTGAAAAAATACGAGAAAATACGGTTATCAAAAAGCGAGTCTGGAACTTATCAAGAAAAGCAATATATCCAAGACATCTGTCAATGCAATCATCTTCCCAGTTTTGGGAATTTTCCAATACATGCTGAAAAAATGTCTTCAAATTTTCATAATTTTCCATAACAGTGTTTACCAGTCTTGAGGTGAAGTTCCATCTAGTTGGAGCAACTCGAGGCAATCTTTTTTGAACAAAATCTTGAAGAGCATCAGTCCTTAAAGGCGATCGAGAAAAGAAAGAAGCCATCGAAGACAGGGTTTGGAAAAATGATGTACATTTAGGGATCAATTTGGCTGATTGTTGAAGTGTCAAATTCAGTTGATGGCTGTAACAATGAACAAATATTGCACTTGGCTCAACGTCTCTGACCTTTTTATTTAATCCGTTTTGGTGGCCAGCCATCACGGCAGCACCATCATAGGTTTGGGCAACAAGTTTACCTTCCATGTGAAAGTTCATCAACAATTGCTTCACGTGTTGTAGTAGTCCATCAGATGACCGATCAGAACTCATATCAGTGAAATGAAGAAAATCTTTCTTGAACTTCACAATTCTCATCAACGTATCGTACAACAGTTGAGAGCTGAGACTTATTAACTATATCGGATGTTTCATCTAGAATGAGAGACACAAATTCTGAGTTTTTTAAATCTTGTTTGATGTGATCAGTTAATAACGAACTGATCGCCTCGATCAAATCATTCTGAATAGCCGACGAAGTCCCTCTAAAAATGGTTGACTCGTTCAAGTGGGTTGCTTAATGTTGCATCGTAATGACTTATCAAATCGAGAGTCTCTAAATAATTACCCTTATTGGCCGAAGTTTTTGCTTCATCATGGCCTCGGAAAGGAAGCTCACGCTTGGCGATAGAGCAGACGACATCAATAAGGCGAGTCAATATTTCGCGATTTTTTTTAACTTTTTCATTATGCATCATGTCATTGATACGCCTCTGTTGATCAAGTTGGTGATCGATTCTATAGTTTTTCCCGAAGCTGTTTAATTGAAGAAAGCACTTGATGTGATTAAGTGATTTTTCATGGCGTGTTAGAGAAATGGATAGCGTATTGAGATTGTCAAACCCAGTTTTAGACCATGTGTTGTGGTCGCCTGAAAACAACAGGCATGGCCAACAAAATAATTTGTTCAGCTCACTCGAACCAGTCAACCAAAATGTATTATCATATTGGGAAGAATGAAAATGCCTTACAAATTCTTTATTTTTGTCCTGTGAATGCGCGTGAGGTTTGGTAGTTCCGGCTTCGGTCTTCCATTCGAAATGATGTCATTTTTCTCGGCTATATCTCTCCTACTAAACGGAGTCTGAATCAAGGACGCGATTTGATCTTCAGCCATTTTAGTTTTGGGAGTCGGCGTATACACAAGTAACTGTTCACACAAACTTAATGAAGTGACGAAGGAATGGCAAGTAAATGTTTATTTCTCACACTCTCTGAAGAGAGAAAGCGTGCGCGCGAGACATGTCATCACTCTCGGTTTCTAAGCAGGCCATGCGATCAAATTGGAGCTACAATGTCGTCATTCCCATGGCGCCTTGTGATTGGTCATCAGCTCACGTGTGGCGAGGGAATTCATTACTGATGTCAGGCAACGTGCGTTGATGGCATTGATCCATCTTCAGATCATGTCAGCTCCTAGTCAGCTCTCTCGATGAGCGCATGCCGGGAAGATGCCTTCGGCAGCGATGCAAGTGTTACAGGGAACGATGCAATTCTATTTTCAGTAACAGATTTCTACAGTGGAAGCGCAGCAGCAGCAGAGTAGTAGCTATTGCCTTTCCGCATGCTTTCATAGACAGCTGACAAGGTCTGATTTGCTACAGTATGATCTTGAATCGCATTAATAGTAACTCACAGTTAAAAGTGCTTCTAAAGCCACAAATTGTGAGCATGCGCCGCATGCCTAGCATGCCCGGAGCATTCGCCACTGGTTCATACACTGAAAAGGGTTTTATAAAAGTAAAAAATAAAATGATGAAATCAGAAAAAAAAGTTTTAAGTTCGTTTGGATTTTTTCATACACTGAGAATGAGAAATGTAAAAAAAGAAGATTGTTCTCAAAATATTTCTTTAAAAAAATGGATGAAACAAAAGTGGAAGGAATCTCAGAAATGGAAGAAACAAAAGTGGAAGGAACCTCAAGAATATATCCTTCGTTATCATATGAAATGAACAAAGAAAAACACAAAGATAGAGTTAGGTATATGAAAGATAAGGAATCTCAATTATTATTAAGATTAGAGCATTATAAAAAATTAAGAAAGAGATGGACTAAAGTTAAGAATGTAACACAAGGAATTGGCATATTCTTAACAATAAGTTTAGGCGCTCTCACTATTGTCATTTCATCTGGCGTTCTTACAATTCCAGTAGTTGCTACAGCTTTAACAGGTACGGGTGTTTTGACAACTTCACTTGTTACAATGTTAGATAAATCTTTAATAACTAAGAAACGAAAATCATTAAAAATTAAGCATTTACATATTAAAGAAGTTTATGATAAACTACATTACTACTTTCAAAGAGTATGTGATGATAATGTTATTACGTTAGATGAGATTGAAAAATTTGATCAAATAGCTAATGAAGTAAATCAAATATCATTTCATTTAAAGACCGAAAAAGTTGATGATAAGAATAAACAGGATGGCAAAATTTCTAGTGATGGTAAAACTTTTACTGATGGCAAAATTTCTAATGAAGAAAATGACAAAATTTTTTTAGAAGAGCTAAAAACTTTAAGCGAAAATTTAAGCAAAAACTTTATTAAACAAAACTTAAAACGAGAAAACTTTAAACGAAAAGATGTCAAAAGATGCCAAAAGATGTAAATCTCTTGACACTAATACTACTTTTAAGAGTTTTAGTACGGCAGACGGTTCGTTTTAAATTATCTGGTAGTTTCTCGTGTAAGAGTAGGCATGTAATATATTTGATCACATGTCAATCATGTGGGGTCCAGTATGTTGGACAGACAAAACAGCCATTACATTGTAGACTTAATGGGCATCGGCAGTCTGTTCAAAAGAATCATCTCAATACGCATTTAAGTAATCATTTTAATAGTTCTAATCACAGTTGGATGATGTAAGTATACAAATTATTGACTTTGTCGATGTTCGTAATAAATCTGATACAGAAATTGCCTTCGAGCTTAACAGTAAGGAAGATTTTCATATAAGAACGCTGAACACCTTGCATCCTTTGGGTTTGAATGACAGAGTGTTAGGCGGAGGTTGCGCCTCTCAGAACACTGCAAATTCATTTTCATTTTTTAGTTCTCCTATTAGCAGACGTAAGAGAAGCCATGGCCTTAGGAAGTCGGGTAGAAAGAAATATCCTCCATCTAATAGTTGTGAGGATATTTTCAAGGAGCTTCAAGAGTTGATGAGGAGCAACAAAATAAGACATTTTCTATAATTGCTTGAAATTGATTAGTGATAGCATGCTTAAAATTATGTATTCTAGGCTTCTTGATCAGTCGAATGACCTATCTTTCGTTTTGACAACATATGTTCATAGTAAATTATATAGAAACAAGAGGGATAGCTTTACCGAAGACAAAACGCATATAGTGATTCCTTTCAAGTCTCATTTAGTTGACAAACTTCATTTACCTTCTGTATTTAATGATAAAAGTGTCTGTGCTTTAGTTCCAGAAAAAGCGAAACATCTATATCCTCCCAAAGTGTACCATAAGCTTAATAAACCCTATTTGTTTGAAATTCTTCAATTATAATAAGTTTCTTAATAGCCTGACAATTCAGGAAGTTGTTGGCATTTTACCGAGCGATTGCAGCTGTGACTCGATGACCAGTTTTGTTTATGAGCCTTATGGGCATGTTTTTACGGTAATTTAGCTATAATAAATGATCCAGGTCTCAGAGCTATATTCGCGTTTGGCACTAAACACAGATTGTCTAGGTCAATATCATGGAAATCCATTCAAAAAGAGATCAGCGATTCCATAGTTAGCATGTTAGTAAAGCACCGCATCTTTCGTTGTAAGAAGTTGTTTGGGAAAGATAATGGCAGCAGCGTTTGTGTTGATAAGGAGTTGCAAGATCTCCATAAAAACTTGATAGTCGTTCCTGTCGATAAAGCATCCAACAACTTTAGTTTCATATGTAAAAAGTTCTATCTCAAAATCCTGATGGATGAGCTTGGTTTTGACATAGATTCTTCCACTGCTCAGTAGGCAATGCAACTTATAAACCTGAGCTTATTTCTGATAAGGAAGTCCTTACGAAACACGTTAAAGATATGAAATCAAACTTTAATATTAATGTTAGTGACAAGGACCTTAAACTACCAAAACTTTTCTGGATTCCAAAATTGCATAAAAATCCTTATAAGTTTAGATTCATTGCGGAGCCAGAAATTGTACAACTAAAAAGTTATCGGTGAATATCAACAAAGGTCTGAAAGTGATAAGAGAAAATTTCCATAGATACTGTGAGTCAATCAGGAGTAATACTGGTTATTTCTTATTTTTGGAGTGTAGCCTCGACTCAAGATTTTTTGAGGAATATTTCTAACGTGAACGTCCACTCTATGCAAGTTTTTGATTTCTCTACTCTTTATACAAACTTAGATCAAGGTGCCATCAAGAATAATATTTTTTCCATCCTTGATCTCACATTCAAGTCCACTAATCGTAGATACTTGTGTGTAGGATATGAGAAGTCGTTTTTCTCCAAAATCAAATATAAGGGGTATTCTTGTTATGACGTGGACTCTTTTAAGAAGGCTATTGATTTTATAGTGTCTGAAGTCTACATTTCTTTTTCCGGTTACGTGTTCAGACAAATTCGAGGAGTACCAATGGGAGGGAATTGCAGTCTCTTACTTGCCGACTTGTTTCTGTTAAATTGCGAATTTGCTTTTATGAAACAATTGGTTAAAAATAAAAAGTTTGGACTAGCTAAATTATTGTCAAACACTTCGAGATATATAGACGATATATGCGTAATAAATTACAAGCATTTCAATACCTTAATTCCGAAAATTTACTCAATGGAGCTTCTTGCAGATAGAAACGGAGTCAATGACAAAGCCGTTGTTTACCTCGATGTGAGACTCCAATCTAGTAGTGACGGTCTTCGAACCTCAATACATCATAAAGTGGAAGATTTTGATTTCCCTGTTGTTCTGTTGATATTTCCAGACAGTGCAATACCTTATAACATGGGAATTAGTGTATTTGCCGGCCAGGTTTTTACGTTATTGTCGCATCTGATCACATCTTGAAGATCTAATTAAACGAATTAATATGACACTTTTTGTGATGAGCAGCAGAGGATATTGTAAGTCTAAAATGAAGGCATGTACTGAGAAAATCCTAACCGGTCATAACAATTTTCTAGTCAAGTTTGGATATTTCTCAGCCAGGCAGCTGACATCGCAGTGCGCATTTTTTAAACAATATAATTAACACTGTTTTCTTAACATTTTTTTTATTGGTTATACCATTTCAGTATTTCACAACATATATTTTAGTTTGTTTTGGATGTATCCGTCTTTTGCGGTTGTTTTGTTTTTGTTTTTACTATTACTATCAGTATTACTTATTATTACACATATCATTACTGTATTGATTTTAGAATGCCATCCGCATATAAGTTTATGCGGGGCCCCGCCCGCCTGGGCTTGAGCGTTCAGGTAGAGGGGCCGAAACGCAACCAGGCGGGTACCTGCTGACGACTGGCTATTGTTTTATTTGTTTTAACGTTGTTTTTTTATCGCTAACTACCCTAATGTGATGAATGGACTGTGTCGGTTACTGGTCTCCATGGGGTTGACATGGTGATTACTAAGTGTCTATTTATATATAAGTTCCTAATCAATCGAGCCTGAAACTTTGACCAAGGAGATCACTTGTTTAAGCGGCCTTGTACGATCTCGTACACTTAAGGGTGAAGTCCAGCCCGTATAGCGCTATGTTATGGACCCCCGGGTAGGTCCGCCCGGCACGTAATCAGATCCGTCAAGTCTTTTGTGCTTAAAGACGTTCATGCATTCATGCATTTGTCGAGGATCACAAGTCAGAGGACCATTAGGGGTAAGGTCCAGCCCCGCTTTAGAAGCGCTGAGTGAAAAATGGACTAGTGGGAAGGTCCTCCACACCGATCTCGTCAAGTTTGGCTCTAAAATGTAGTCCTAGGATAGTCAAAAGTTTTGACTATACACGAGCGCCTTGAACGTTAAATGTCTGCCGGTGGGAACGCACCACCTGTCCTCTTAAGGACAAACCTTACGGTGAAGTCTTATTAACGATTAGTTTATTAAAATTATGAAACATGTAGACGTCGTTATGGGAATGTCCCAGCTTCAATTACATTGTGTATTATATTAAATAAAAAACACTACAGTTATTATGTCTACCTCTGTGATATAATTTCTCTGAACTGACTGATTTTTATCATTAACAACCAATCAACAAAAATTACACAATGTTTCATTGTTTTAGTCTAGTTTTTACTAGGAATCTTTGGCATATTACCACTATCATCTAATTTAATTGTATCTTTATGTGTTTATTTTTATTAGATTCTACTAACTGATCATTTTTTTGCTGCTTCTTCACACCACAAACGAACTTATTTCTTCTTCATATTCAGATTTTTCGTATTCTTCGAATAGGGAAGCAATTGCTGTTTTTGTAAGATTATTTTCCAATCCCAAATATTTTAAAAATTGAAAGGACGGGTTGTTCTGCTTGTTGTTGTAATAAATTAATAAGATTGTTTATAATCCAAAAAATTTGGAGTCGTTAAAATTTTAAATAATAATATGTTTTTCCACAACCCCGATCTTCCACAAATAAACTGACAAAACTTTATTAGATAAATTTGGATGATGATTAAATTTATGTTTTTTTTATTTAAATGGGGGCACTTCACTCATTTTTAATAGTAAAAAAATGATTGTTTATTTTTTTGTTTCTAATAGAAGAAGAAGAAAATTGTGTTTACTTCTCTTAGCTTCGCGGTGGGAGTTTTATGACCCCTCGAACGGGAGTTTTATATACCTCCCGAACCAAAAGTTTAACTATCAAAACTCTTAACCTTCCAAAATTTATTTCTCTTGTCCTTTCTTCATCAGTGATTCTAATGTTAATACTGTTTAATAGTTTTTCTTGTAATAAGGAAAATATGTTAATGTATTGTGGGAAATACATTTAATCTAATATAACCAATGGGCACAGTATTAAAAAGCTGGAAAAATGAATAACAAAGTAAAGTTGATCAATTTACCATTTTTATATATCCTCCTTCCATTTAATGTCACAATGTACAACAATTGAATTTTATTTATCCAAGTTATTTTTTGAATCTTCTCACTTAAATGGATAACCTTGACTATAGGTTTGTTTATTAAAATCCTGTAATAGCTTTGAACAACATGATCTATCATGATTAAAATCAACTTGATGAATTTTCGTTACCCTTAAAATGTAAGAGAAAAATTTTAATTTAACTGTGCCGGTTCAACTGCCAAAATGTAATTGTTTCTTATCTTTAAATGGTATACCAAATGTCTCTTAAATTTCATTTGGATATTGATTCAACTACGTCGTGATACCAGGAATAAAAAGTTAGTATTTTGACATGTTTTAACCTTATATCAGTAGTAATTAGAATATTCTAAGATTGATCATTCACATC
Organism: Prostheceraeus crozeri; assembly: GCA_907163375.1. Taxonomy (NCBI): domain Eukaryota; kingdom Metazoa; phylum Platyhelminthes; order Polycladida; family Euryleptidae; genus Prostheceraeus; species Prostheceraeus crozeri. The sequence continues at coordinate 1,743 of CAJQUW010003351.1, read as the reverse complement.
TTGTTGATAACGTTTTTGAATAGTGTATAAATGTAGAGGAAAACTAGTCAATGCAAATCTGGGAATTAATTTTGTATTTTGATTCCAAATGTAGAATGGGTTCTAGAATTACAAAGTGTGTGATGAACGTAGTTGATATAATTTTTTATGTCGTACTAAATTTTGACATGAAGCCCAAAATACTCTGTTAAATTTTCTAGAATGATTATTTAATTTTGTGTCAAAATCTGTACTTGAGATAATTTAGCTTTCGAAGTGACATTGTTTAATAACTTAAAAAATAAAAAATTTAAAACTAAAAAAGTTTTAAACAGATATTTATTTATGAAATATTTTTTACATAAAAAAAAATCGTAGATAAAAAAAAATCATAGATAAAAAAATCGTAGATAAAATAAATTAAATATATATCTAATATTTCTAATATTATCATAAGATAAAAATTAGAAACAACATATTTTTTCAGCTATACTTTTATAATCCCCTTCATTTAGTAATCTTCTTTTCTAACAGCTCTTTTCAATATACATGAAATTTCATTGAAACTATGTGAATTATGTCCTTCTTTTATTGCTGAGCAATTTAAAAATATTTAATTTCTATTTTAGATAATATCTTGTGGATCATCTGGTAAAAATATGGTTGTTTCTGTTTTCTGTTTTTCAGATAAACCTTTCCCTACTTTAAACCTCCTTCTCGTTGCATAATAAACATTTTCTAATTGTTTATAACGTCTAAGAGATTTCGTTACACCAACCTCTATCTAATAATAGCTTTATATTTTATAAGATCATCTAACTAGCATAATTTTTTAAATCTGCTCCCTTTAAAAGATCAACAAAATTTCTATCTAAACTAATAAGGTTGTGATTTAGTCTGGCGTTAAACAATTAAACCCCTAGTAAAGGTTGTGGAAATATATTCTTTATACCACTCAAGTGAGAATAAAATGGTTGTTGCAAAATAATTTTTTATCTAAAAAGAAAGTTAAGTAAGAATGTTACGTTATAACATAGATTTTGGTAGTTTTTTTATCTCCTGTTTGCTTCTAACAAGACCATACATCCATCTAATAGTGTTTTTAAGTACTGGATCCGCTTATGATCAACTACGTTTTTCATTAATTTGTTTTTCAAGAGATTTTAAATTGGTTCGACAGTTTTTTCATAATAAGTTTTTACTTTGCTCGGTTTGCTGCATTTTTTCAAATCATATCAGATTGATACCAGCTTTTTTTTCATTCTAATGCTGAAGATGATTTTCCTTTCATAATATTTCTCTATGTTTTAATTAATTTCGTCTAATTGTTTTAAATTCTTTTAAAATAAACAGCTCTATTTTAATCCATATATTAAATTTATATTTTTTTATATTAAAATTAATATATTTTTTTATTAAATTATATAATTATTAAAATTTAACTATTTTTAGAAATTAAAAATTTAAAAGGGAAAAGTAGTTATACCTATCAGGTAAAATTTTCTTTTATCATCAAATGGATCTAATGCCAATTTATTGTTCTTCCTTTTAAATACATTTTATGTTCTTTGAATTAAGTCTATGAATACATGCTTCCATTATTTCAATTATAAAACAATGCATTTTTTTATAATCTATGAAATGTTTAATGATCATCCACTGATGCCTATGAAATTCCTTTTTAATGTTTTTAGAATCTGAGTTAAAATTTGTAATTATAACAAAAACCATTTTAGATTTAAAAAATACAGCTTCTGTAATGAA
>CAJQUW010003349.1:0-15482 GCA_907163375.1 Prostheceraeus crozeri | reverse complement strand
TCTCATCGTGGTTAAGGAAATTTCTCTAGCTTCCATGCCTCCAACTGCTAAATTAGCCTAAAACTTTGAACATCTCTTTCATCTGAATATTCCAAAGCAAATTGACATTTTCAAGTATCTATTAGATAGGTGTCTGTCAACTAAAGTTATGCGAAATGGATCATATGACGCATAAAGGATCCTTATTAAGGTTTTACATCAATACGGTAATTATTTTATACACTAATAGAATGTACACTAAAGGTTTCATCAGAATGATGATTGTATTGTTTCTTGCCACAGGTAGGAGAGCATTCTTTTGTAAAGGAAGTGAGAAAGCCCATAATTAAGCTATATATGTTGAAGCAAAAATTGATATTGTATTAGAATAGGCTATTGATTTGCAAAACGTTAGGATTTAGAAGTAAAAGAGTGTTTTTAAACTGGTATAGATTTACTATCAATGAAATTGATGATGCTCAATTTATGCGCCATCCCCATAGAGATTAGATGATATATATTTCAAAAATGGAATTTTCCTACAATAGACGGCTGCAAAAGAGAGAAAATTAAGTAGTCAGTGACTTACATTCGAGTGGGTTTTTTTTATAGGCAGACCCTTTCCGTCAAGATTATGACTGTAAGTGGGCATAATTCCAGAGATCAAAACTGCCTGTTATGAGACATGTATAGTACTTTTTCAATCAAAACTTTACACTGTAAATATACATCAATATCATAAATCTAAATTGATGAAAACCGACGATAAATTATAATATTGGCTAAATCTTTGAAAATATTGCATAAAAATCTCACTATGCAGCCTACTTCAAAGACCAATAAGATCATGCTCCATGCACTTTCACTAAAATATGCAACCAAGTACAAGCTTTGAATTGAATTAGAGATGGCCAATATTGAAAAATGTTGACTTTATTTTCGTCTTCGTTATGTTGTAATAAATAGCAAACGAAAATAAAATCGATGCCTTTCAATATAGACTCTTTCCAACTCGATTCAAAACATGACAAATAGCCAAGATAATTTATCTAAAACCACGTCCAAGCTCTACGATGCAAGGTTCTCATTCTCTTGAATCGTTGACACCACTTTCTCCGGTTGAATTTTATGTGGACATTCCTATTTACTGACGCACTAGCCTAGAATGTCACGAGTTGTTGAAGCACACGAGATAAGTAGATACCGCCTGGCTCAGCACACAGATAACTATGAAAATACATGCATATAGCGGGTGAAGCATGATGTAAATCAGTATGACTATGGCAGTATATGTAAACGGTGGTCTCAAATTATTTACAATAAAATTAGGATTACATAGGTACATCTGCTCTTCATCTATAACTCAGAAAGTTTCAGGTGGTTGTAAGAGAATGGGTTACACGATTATTCGATCATATCAGTATCATATTGTAATATCTTTATCAGTGTAGATGCAAAATGAATATTATACATGCATCAACTTATATTGCCTAGTTACATCGTACTTCACGACAATTCACAGTGAAAGTGACAGTACAATAAAAAATTCAACGGAAAATATTCAATTTGTGTGTATTGATACATCTCAGTTTCTTAGGCCTATTTATCAACATTAACGTCAATGGCGACCTCACTCACTTGCATAAACTGAACCACTTGTTTCACTAATCCAACATCAATCTTCCAAGAAAACTCGATATAGGCCTCCTGTGTGTCTCTGGCAAGCCAGCATGGATTAACGTTTCGAATTCCTTGACTGATAAATTCGATGACATTCATTTGTAGCATGTAAACCGCATGTGCTTTTAACATGCATGAATTCAGAATCGTGTAAAAACTATAGCACCATGGCCTCAAAGTTACTGTAAAAAATGGTGCATTTACCGGAACGCACTACAGCTTTGCATTCAAGAATTGCTACATTACTTTTTTGCTCATAAGGGCACCATTTCCAATTCCTGTATAATATAGTTATATTACAGACCACCCAGACATTCGCTTTTTCGAAAATATGCCTGAATTTTCGCTTTTATCGAGTGGCATTCGTTTTTTTCGCTTTTTTGGTAGATTATAGAAAAAGTGTTTCGTAGTACAGGCCTTTTTTTAGCACATCGCATACGTGACCTTTGTGTCATGTTTGCGGTCCCCTTTACTTAAGTCATGCACTATCATCACGATGTGTTGACGAAATTGAAAGTATGATATTGACGATTGACATAATCTTATGTATATACTGTCTGCTTCTAAGGTTCTGAATCGGTGGACCTCCTGAACAAGCGAAGTAAATCTACCGGATTTTCAAACAAGTGATATGATGGAAATTTTGATAGTCATTTCTCCAAAAGAGTCAATATCCCACCGCGTGACGTTCTGTGACTACCTACCTGTGTATTAAAAACACATAAGAATCAATTCTACAGCAGCTACTTTACAGCATCACGAGCCGTTAGATTTTGAATTCTTCAAAATATCTGTGATGCTGCAGAATTCATTTGTTCAAGGTGCACTCCGGGCAAAATTCGTTTGTGATTTTGTTGTCTTAAAAACAAGTTTGTACATCAGCTGTCACTTCTATCCGTATCCTACACTGCAACGACTTGCTTTACGAAAAGATCCGCTTGTCTAATGCTCATGATGACGTCAGCTGTGATAAAACACCACTGTCTGCAGGCGTAGCGTGCAGTGAATAAATAAGCCGATTTGACGAAGAAGTACAGTGATGGCCAATAGGAAAAGTCATTTATGAATGATGGAGAGCACAGATGAAGGTGAATTTCCCGTAGACTATAGGCCTTCTCAAACTTTGTTGTTGACATACTTCTAAGAATAAGTTGGTATACTTCTAGCAATGTGCACACGAGTTTGTGCAACAGTACGAACTCAGTTATTGGTTATCTTTTGGGTCACAGTCACACAGGCATTTGAGCCCTACGATTTAACACTTACTCTATCTTTTTATCGATAACTCCGATATCAACTCGAGATCATCAGATAGTGCAGAGACAATTCCCAAGACACGCTTAAAGAGGAAAAGGTATACTATTTTCGACAAATTGCAAATAATTGAGACCTCACTCTATGATTGAGACTGTCAAAATAAATCACGGAAGCAACTTCAGTGCTGCTTCAAGAGAGATGGGAATTTGAAGAAAGCAACTCCGAACTTGGATATCTGAAGGACGCAAGCTAAGGAAGACCTCAATGAAGCAGGAAAGGCGCCGACATCCAGGAGGTGAACACAGACCTTTTTATCCTGAAATCGAATCTAAATTACTAGAATGGTTGAAAATTGAACGTTCGAACAAAAGAAACGTGAGTTGGACAAGACTCAAAACATGAAGCCGCAAAGACATTGCTACACGACTCAACAAGCCCTGTACATTCATTGTTATAGACTTTTGTTCTTATTTTTGTGAGGAGATATGAATCCAAAGACTTATCTACGCAATTGAATAACCTATGCAGGCTACCGATTTTATAGATAGAAGCTTGCTGCTGACTTCTCATATTTTAAACATACTGTAATAACATAATTCACGACAGCGCATTTCTTAGTTATATTTTGCTGTTTATACATCGAGGTACTAATCATTTAGAATCTAAAAGCGGCATAAAGGCTAAAATGGCAGAGATTGAAAAGTTGCCAAATAGGAGCCCTGGGCTTCTACTTAGAGTCAATCTTTCGTCGTGAAATCGGTAAAAACTTAATATAAGCCCACAGGCAATATCTTTATTTTTCTTTATCTTCTTTTTCTTCTTATCTTTATTTTTCTTTTCCAGTAATTTTTTTACATCAGATCAAAAAAGGTAGAAAAAAACGAATAGATTCATTCTATCATTAATTCTTGCTGAAATTTTTGCTTATGTAACACATGTAAAAAATGTAACGTCATTACGCTTCAGAGCGATTTTTAAACTGTAGAATTATCTATTAGGCCGAATGTGGCATACAGGGGCGGCGGAACCGGGGGTCCCCGGGGGCACGTCCACCCCCAGATTTTGGGAGGGCAACAAATTTAATCGATAATTTTAAGCTTTTCATTCAAATTGTTATAACAATTGTTATCATAAAAGACAAGCAATACTTGTTTTACATGTATTCATGCAAATACATGTGTAATTTTTGTATTTCATTCTGCCTACGAATACACAAGAGCATGTATTACGAAAGCATTGATGTGTCATTCCGATTCAACGACGATTTTCAACAGAGTCGTACGGCACCCTGATGGCAATTAAATCCATCTTGATAAAGGCATCAAACCAAAAGGACTTGCTGTGATGAGATGCAAACATTGAAACTTGTATGATATGGATGTTAATTTTGATAATTTAGTGTGTGAACTCCTGTTGCTACCAAAACTTTTGAAACAATTTTGTCCTCTCCTGAAATGCGTTTCATCGATTGAAACTCTGGTAACTTTTTTCACCGAAAACAGTTCCAAATGTGTCTCTATTTTACCTAATGTGAAGCGGTTGCTAGAAATATATCTTTTGGCTCCAATGAGTTCTGCCAGTGCAGAACGAACATTTTCTTCTCTCAGAAGAACAAAATCAGACTTGCGAAGCAACATGACTGAGAAAAGATTGAACAATTTGTTAGTACTTTCAATTGTGGCATTAGCCCGTTGGAAGAAGTGATCACGGAGAAAAGACTGAGGTGGTTCGGGCATGTGAAGAGGAGAAACGGAGAAGGAGCCCTTGGTCGTGTACTGCACATCGTGGTGGAAGGAGCGCGTCCTCGATGAAGGCCGAAGAAGACTTGGCTCGCAAACGTCAAAGATGATCTGACGAGGATTGGTGCGACAGAAGAGGACGCCCAGGATCGAAACCATTGGAGACGGTTGATCAAACGTCAAACCCTCTAGTCATAGGGGAAACGAAGACGCTAAAAGGATAAAGTAAAGTAAGTAAGTAAGTAATTCATAAGAGACGCACTGTCAGTGGAGGCTATAGCAAAAGAATTCACATATCCAAACAAGCAGAGGCTTTCCTTTTTTGGAAAATTTTGAGTTTTTGAATAAGTTTGTACACACTAGTCTCATCATTACACTAATTTTGTAAAAGTAGCTTTGTTCTATTTAATCACACACGCTTATAGTATCACCTATTAAATATGTAGAACGACTCGTCATCTTGTGATTGCAATAACCCCTCGATCAAACAGGCATACATGTGCAACAGTCAGAATTCCCAAATATGACAAAAAAACGTTTATGTAAGCTTCAACAATTACTTCGATGTTAAGGAAGTTAGAGCAAATTAAGTTGCAACTAGAAATACACACTCAAATTATTGAATGAACGACTTACAACTACCTAATACTGAAGTATGCTTGAATCTATATTACACCATCGGCCTTCATCACAATCTGTTTGATCTTAATTAAGTAAAATTTCTATCAAAAGTCTAGGACTGATAATTTCCTTGAGTGGACCAACATTATACTATAGCTTGCGGTAGCCTTTCAATTTAAATGTCCTACTGATAGGCCCACGCCACGGGTTTTATCAACATTCCGTTGGGTTGGTATCGAACTGGCATCAGATCGGTGCCCCCCCCCCACATCTAATATCTCTCCGCCGCCTCTGGTGGCATAATCTCATATCCTAAGCTAGCGTCGGTCACTTATGCTGGAACAACAGTGAAATTGATTTTCACTCGCGTCATAAATGCTGTATAGAATGCAACGTTATTACTTTTCAAGCGTAATACGGCGTTTCCATTTTAAAGGTTACGATTTTGAACAAAATGTGTCTTTTAGCTGTAACATGGTAACTATCCAACCGATTTTATAACTTTTTTTGGAATGATCGTCGAAACATAGGCAATCATGCAATATTATCAGTTATCACATATAACTGACATAAGTTACTTTTGTTGAGTGCTTTAAGCCTACGAATGTACAAAATCAATGTCCAAATTCAGTGTGATTTGACTTCAATGGACTTTTGGTAATATTTTGATTTGAGTTCACCGCAAACAATGACCCAGTTTGAGTGTAAAAATGTCTATTTCTCACTTTCTACTAAAAAGTCAATTATATATTTAAAAAATTGACTCGAAGTACGTGCTTTAAAATATCATACCACAGCGGTGTAATTCGATCGTCACCTAAAATGTGATTCGTCCGCCATAATAAAAAAATATATATATTACCTTATTTTTTTATGATTTCAATGCTCAAATCGATTCACAGGAACTATATCTGCAATAATTGGTTCATATACAACCTTTGTTACATGATCATATGACGTTTAGGAGGAATCTTCGGAAAGTGATAAATATTGCATACCACAAATGTAATTCGTTCGACATGACTTGTGATTCGATCGTACAAAATGCATTTCGTTCGATCGATAATTAATCGATCATTGTATGAAATACGCATTATTTGTGGTTCTTATTATCATTTTCGTGATCAGCATCAAAAACTGACCTAAAAAGTGGCTTTGGAACTTAATATTGTTAAACTTTTTATTTTCCATCGAAATCGCAACCTTTAAAATGGAAACGCCCAATAGCGTTGCATTGAAGAGTAATAAAAATGTACACAAACGTTTACGCAAATTATAATCATTGTAAACAATTATCCAAGGTATCAAGAGGAACCTCGCGAGCATCGCGACACAAGCATTGATAAATTTCAAATCATGTGTGTATCTGACATCAATTTATCTTTATCATTATACTTCACGAAAATCACAGTGAAAGTGACAGTGCAATAAAAAATTCAACAGAAAATATTCAATTGTGTATATTATCATCGCAATTTCTTGAGCCGATTTATCAACATTATGCAATACACCTCACTTATTCGCATAAACTGAACAGTTTGTTTCACTAATTCAACATCAGTTTCTAAGTCGGTCGTAGGCCTATAAGGGAACATTTCCCAATTCCTATATAGTTATTACATAAGATGATGCAATCGTCAGCACATGGATGATAGCATGACTAAAGTAAAGGGCAACATTACGAAAGTCACGCACGTAGCGTTGTCAACATGTAGAAAATGCCTGTACTACGAAACACTTTTTCCTGCTCTACCAAAAAAGCGAAAAAAACGAATGCCACTCGATAAAAGCGAAAATTCAGGTACATTTCCGAAAAAGCGAATAAAAGCGAATGTCTGGGTGGTCTGCTTAGAAGATGAGGGGCCGAGTCTCCCATCACCCCGGGATATTGATGCGCTTCAAAACCCGGCACGGAGAGGGTCAAACAGAAGCACACTTGCTGACTTTCATTTACGGCAATGTCAACAACTATAGTCAATCATGTAGAAGAGTTGACATAAAAATATGAAAATTTGCATTTTCCTAAAATGATTCACCACTCCTCCTTGCCCTCTAAAACATTTATTGAAAGCGTTTGCTCGATTAACGAGAGTTGACTTTTCAGACCCATTTTGGCTTTTATCCGCAAAGCAGCTTTGAGAACACGAATCGTTGTCACATCTGCAGAATATCACCTTTATCGAAGTCATGAAGGTCTGCAACCCATTGATAATCCTTCCATTTGGCTAGGCGATCATAGCGTTCATCGATATTGGAAATTTCGATACCGATGAGTTCCCAATAGCCCAAAAGATCTTCAATCTTCACTAGTCGTCCTTCCAATGCAGAACCGGATCCATTCGATTCGCCTTCATGTTTGGCGATCATATTCTCGTAGAAGAAGAACTTGTGACGAAACAAGAGGTCAGTCTGTCCGATCACAGCTGCTATCTCTGCCTGAGCTGAAAAGCAAATTGGAAATTTATTCAATGAAAGCTCCCTGCCACATTTTCTTGTAATTGTAGATGTCCGAACTTTGGTTGTTCATCCCGTGAGTGACAGGAATCAGGAGTTTGATGGCTAACCTTAATCATTTGTTACATATAGCCTAATTGATTTCGGTTAAAAGACAATGACATCATCAAACAGACTAACCATGAATTCAAAATTCAAATTCAGAGGACAATTGGTTTCATAGCTTAGCAATCTTATTCAAAAATATTGTTATGAAGAACATCCATTAAATATCAAAAAATGACTAGATTTTGCCATCGACAATTACTGTGGAAATCGATCTGGTTTGATGTAACAGTTACATAATAATAGAGAAGTTAGGCACAGCAATGTGAATCATGACTAGGTGATTCAAGAAAAATAACAATATGAACTATCAGATTTACGAGACACAATACATAAAAAGTTTATCTCTGTAACTTTGAACCGAGCTGGTTATTAATTTTTGGACGACGTTTAATGATCAGTATGGCTTCTCGCAATCTGAGTTTGTTTCATCGATGTCATTGTGGAAAAGCAAATGGTATGACATATTAATTCAAATGTCTGCTTACTTCAACAATGTACCTTAATAATTCTCTACTACGCGCTTGTGAGGATGTGATACACAGGCTTTCAGCAATTAGAAAACTGCTCTACCAACCGAACAATCAAAACGTGAATATGAAAGGTGTCTTCAGCTAAGAATTAGTCAGCATAGTCCTTACAAATTTCTAGACAACATCGACTTCGTTTTCTATATTTTATGAAAAACGGCATTCCTGAAGACCATGTGAATTACTGAAGGCGATGCGAATTACTGATTGATGAAAACACAATTTACAAGCTAACAGTTAACTTAATCAAGCCTGAAAAGTAAGATGGTAGGTGTAAAATAGTATAAAATACGGAATAAATCCAAATGAGTAGAAACTCATTGCTTGCCCTTCAAGTCAAACACAAAGCAGAGCGAAGTATTTTCCACAAAATACTGGCACCATAATAAAAACTTATGTCACAAATTACTACTTATGAAATGCACTTCAATAACTGAACGTTCACGTCAAATTGAATATCAGATTTGAATGTCTTCGTGGTTGTCGACAGCATGAAAGTAACGTGTGTGAAGTTAGCGGAACCACTCAGCGGAACCATTTTTTATTATAGCTTAATTCTATTCGAAACAGCTGCTAGTTTGTCAATTTCAGTCTCCTGATTACGAATCTGAGCTCAGATTTCAGAAATTCACAGTCGCCTTTGAGAAATTCAAGTTTAAAGATAAAAGTGGTTCCGCTGTGAAGTTAGCGGAACCATCCAGCAGAACCAATTGCTGAGTCTCGCTGATTGACGCAGTAAATCAATTTCTTTTGGTCACTACCCGATCAATTTTGCTGTGCTGATCACGAATATGTGCCTAATCTTTCAAAACAGTGCAGATTTCACCCGTAAATCTGAATTTCGCTTTTCTGCAAGCTGATTGTGAAGTTAGCGGAACCATTTTTCAATACAAAGAATTTCTCAGCGAAATCCATCCTCTCCAACTAATTTGAAGCTCCTAATCACAAATCTGTAATCAGATTTGCAAAACTCGCCCGCATTACAGAGATATTCCTCTATCTGGGTCCGCTGTGAAGTGCCCGGAACCACCTACTGGCATTAAAATTTCAAATTCTAATTTTTGCACAGAATCACTGCAATAGACATACCAAGAGAATGGAATTGCTTCACTGATCACGGTTTGCCGTCCGATTTCACGGGAGAATAAGTACTTGCCGAGAAAAATGGATTTTACGGTTTTCATGGACTTTTCTGCAAGCTGATTGTGAAGTTAGCGGAACCATTTTTCAATACAAAGAATTTCTCAGCGAAATCCATCCTCTCCAACTAATTTGAAGCTCCTAATCACAAATCTGTAATCAGATTTGCAAAACTCGCACCGCATTGCAGAGATATTCCTCTATCTGGGTCCGCTGTGAAGTGCCCGGAACCACCTACTGGCATTAAAATTTCAAATTCTAATTTTGCACAGAATCACTGCAATAGACATACCAAGAGAATGGAATTGCTTCACTGATCACGGTTTGCCGTCCGATTTCACGGGAGAATAAGTACTTGCCGAAAAAAATTGACTTTACAGTTTTCAAGGATTTCATCGGAATCTCAGAAAAAATCCAACCCTCTCCAGATCAGCCGAACCATCATTTATTACAGCACAATTCTATTGCACCATCACAATGTGTAATTACCTCTTGTGCGCTTTCCTTCTCGGTGCATGCTGTTGTGCCTCTGAAGTCATTAGATGTTTGAAGAAGACGGTTTACAAGTGTTCGTCCATCGGAACGCTGGTATCGCTAATTTCTCCATGTTTGTTATTTGTAATTACGAGGTTAGTTAAAGAAAAACTTTCATGTTGTCCTAAAAAGGATTCAGAATCGCTTCATTGTTGAAAGATTGCAATGCTTTGCAGCTATTGTGCATATTAATTCATTTCGTATCAAAAAACATAAAGTCTTAGTAGGATAACATTTTTCGGTTCCATGCTGTCAAATCTCTGCAGCGGATTGGTAATTCATTAGTTGCATAATATCCTGAGGTGATAAAAGATAAGAAACTTGCCGCAAACCGAAAAGAATGATGGGGAGTTGATCGAGCCAATACTTTCCCCTCGCTTTAAGGGCGGTCTTTAAATTGCGGTGCACCCGTTCGATCATTCCGTTAGCTCTGGGATTGTAAGCTACTGTCCGGATATGATGAATGCCGAGTAACTCAGTGAGTTTAGCCATCAATTCCGAACGAAACTGAGTTCCCCGATCAGTAATAAGGGTTAGAGGGGGTCCGAAACGAGCGATCCATGTGTTTAGGAAGCTTTTAGCGATTGTCTCGGCTGAAATGTCGGCGATAGGCTCGGCTTCAATCCATCTAGAGTATGAATCGATCATGGTCAGAAGGTAGCGAGGTCGGGTGCGTTGTTCGAGGTCAGGAGGCGTTAATTGTCCGACGATGTCAATGTGAACTATGGTGAAGCGTTGTGTAGGATGAGGCAGTTCTCCGAGGGGTTTCTTAAAGTGGCGGCCGATTTTGCTTTGTTGGCAAGGTAGACACTCAGCGCACCAGGTTTCGATATCGGTCTTCATCTTTGGCCAGAAATAGCGTGTATTGAGTAATCTAAATGTAGCTTTGCGACCAGGATGAGAAAGATTGTGCAAAGAATCGAAAATAGAGCGGCGTAAATCTATTGGGATGAAAGGCCTGGGATTAGGCTGGGAAGTTTCACAGTAAAGTTGCCGAGAGCCGACTGGATGAACTTTTAATGAGTCGCGATCAAAGTCAGTGCTGGCTTGCCGATCAGCAATTCCTGGTAGGTCAATAGGGAAAACTTTATCTGCATCTTGTACCGTTGAGATTGTATATTCAGAGGTACGGTAGGTAATGCCGGGGGCCGAGAAAAAGCATCTGCTACGACGTTCTCGTGGCCAGCCACATACACGATGTCGTTAACGAATTCGGTTATCACAGAAAACTGTCGCTGCAGTCGATCGGAGAAGCGGGGTTTGGTGTTGCCGAAAGCGCCAACGATGGGTCGATGGTCGGTAAAAACGGTGACATTATGACCTTGTATAAACTCTTTCCATCTCTTAATGGAGGCAAAAATGGCAAGGAGTTCACGATCAAAAGTACTGTAATTGCGTTCGGTAGCCGACAGCTTGCGAGAGAAAAACGATAACGGTTGAGAGTCCCCATCAACAACTTGGTGCAGACAAGCCCCAATGGCATGAGCACTAGCGTCGGTAGTGATAGTCAAGCTGGCGTTGGATGCTGGGAAAGTGAGAGTAACGGAGGCCATCAAAGCAGATTTCAATTGTTCGAAGGCTTGCTGGTGCACCTCTGACCATGCAAATGTGCCGGGAGATAGCTGTTGTCGGAGAGGAGCGACAAGTTCGGCGAACTGGGGAATACAACGTTGGTAAAAATTGAACATACCTATGTAACGGCGTAAATCCTTCTCGTCATTCGGTGCTGGAAGTGTGCACAATGATTCGACGCGGGCAGGTAGCGGTCTTATACCGGAAGCGCTCACGTGAAAACCGAGGAATTCGATGGAGTCGTTGGAGAAGGTGCACTTAGCAGGCTGAATACGGAGGTTGTGGTCAGTGAGCCGGGATAACACGGTTCGTAGGTGTTGCTGGTGTTGCTCTAGAGAGTCGCTGAAGATCATGACATCATCGATGTAGGTCACAACAAACGGTAAATCACGAAAAATTGAATCAAGAAAGCGTTGGAACGTGCTGGCCGCATTTTTTAGTCCGAAAGGCATTCTCAAGAACTCGAACAAACCAAAGGGGGTGCAGATTGCTGTCTTCGGAATGTCGGTTTCTGCCATTGGGATAAAATAGTAAGCCTTGACAAGGTCTATCTTTGAGAATACGCGTGCACCTCGAAGTCGGTGGTGAAATGTTTCTATGTTGGGAATTACGTAACGGTCTGGCTTGGTAATGGCATTTAGAGCACGATAGTCACCACAAGGTCGCCAGGTACCATCCGGTTTTTTTACTACATGCAGTGGTGATGCCCAAGAACTGGAGGATGGGCGAATAATAATACCCAGTTGCATAAGTTTATCAAATTCTGATTTGGCCACTTCAAATTTGATAGGAGAGAGAATGCGTGCCTTGCAGGACACAGGACCACCAGTAACGTCGATTGTGTGAGATACCGTAACCATTGAACCACAGTTATAATCTGGCGGTTGAAGGAGGATCGGAAAGTCAGCAAGTTCAGGGTAATTTGCTTCAACGCACGGATGCGGATGGGAGAAGAACGGAGCGGTGTGAGGTCGGAGTAACGACTTGTGAGCGGATCGTGCAGTTGTCCGTGAACGCATATCTAATTGCAGACCACTTGAAGTGATGAAGTCGGCCCCCAATATGGGGATGCTATCGGCAATAACGAAATTGACGGTAAATACCCGGCGCAAGCTTCGAAGAGTCACATCCAGAGAACATTGACCGTAACTGCAATAGGTTTGTTGTTGACTCCAAGCAACTTAGTGTCGCAAGCAGTAATGAGCGTGCGAGGAACGTATTGTGATAGGAATGAGGGAACGTTCGGCACCACTGTCGATCAAAGAACGACATGCTTGATGACAGAACGTGAGTAGAAGAGTCAGAGTGCAGGCCTGATCATGGTCATGGCTCGGCCCGTACGCATGACCGATCAGTTTGACGGCGATGGGGCTCGTGACTGTTGCGGGGTTTGTTGTCCTCTCTGTACCATGGGTACAGTCTTTTGTGGCCACTGACACCATGAAACGACATGTTCGAGCTTGAGACCCATAATATATATGGGCGTTACACACCTTGGGGCGTTGGTTGGCGTGAAATGGTCGTGGTGCGAAATCGTGAGAATCGGATCGGGAGGCTGAGTTTGGACGACGACGACGTTGAATACCACAAACCGCGAACGGCGAGTCTAAAGCGGTTACGGCGAGCATGCTGTCCGCTATCTTTGCAAACGTACTATATCGACGTCTTCGTGTGCCACTAGAGCCGATCGAAGTGATGATGGCAAGGCAGAAAGGAGACGAGATGTTGATAACGGCCGTCGTCAGCCTAAGTCCGACCTCAGAGAATCGCCATCTTTATATCCATAACGAACTGGGCGGGACGCCGATCGTTTTAGTTGGATAGACGCGAGCGCCTCTGTCGATCAGTTGAAATCGGTTTGGCGGCGTAAGGATGTCAATACTGCCTCTTTGAAGTCGTCGTAAAGAGTCAAATCGGGGTCCAAGTCGCAGGCGATCTCCTCCGGTAAGGCGGACAAGGCGTGGTGGAATCTTGTCCGAGATGACGTAACGTTGGCGAGGGCGAATTGGGACTCAAGTTGGCGGAACCATGTATCCGGGGACTTTCGGTAAAATGGAGGAGGTTTCACGGAGATTCTGGCGATTTGAGGTGAGGCAGGTTCGCTTTCGGTGGCAGTCAACATGGCGCAGTTGTTCAAAATGGCGTGGATGTAGGACGCTCTGCTACCACTTGTAGAAGTCAGTATCTGCTTATTTTGTGTCTTTATTCATCAAGCACGATTCTCATATACTTCAATACAAATAGGGAGAGAGAAGCGAGAAAGGGAAGTCGGCGAATGCAGCGTACGGGGAAAGTTAGCGCACGGCTCAGCGAGGAAATCATTTGTTCGGAGAAGAGCCGCTACAAGTTTCTTATCTTTTATCACCTCAGGATATTATGCAACTAATGAATTACCAATCCGCTGCAGAGATTTGACAGCATGGAACCGAAAAATGTTATCCTACTAAGACTTTATGTTTTTTGATACGAAATGAATTAATATGCACAATAGCTGCAAAGCATTGCAATCTTTCAACAATGAAGCGATTCTGAATCCTTTTTAGGACAACATGAAAGTTTTTCTTTAACTAACCTCGTAATTACAAATAACAAACATGGAGAAATTAGCGATACCAGCGTTCCGATGGACGAACACTTGTAAACCGTCTTCTTCAAACATCTAATGACTTCAGAGGCACAACAGCATGCACCGAGAAGGAAAGCGCACAAGAGGTAATTACACATTGTGATGGTGCAATAGAATTGTGCTGTAATAAATGATGGTTCGGCTGATCTGGAGAGGGTTGGATTTTTTCTGAGATTCCGATGAAATCCTTGAAAACTGTAAAATCAATTTTTTTCGGCAAGTACTTATTCTCCCGTGAAATCGACGGCAAACCGTGATCAGTGAAGCAATTCCATTCTCTTGGTATGTCTATTGCAGTGATTCTGTGCAAAAATTAGAATTTGAAATTTTAATGCCAGTAGGTGGTTCCGGGCACTTCACAGCGGACCCAGATAGAGGAATATCTCTGCAATGCGGGCGAGTTTTGCAAATCTGATTACAGGATTTGTGATTAGGAGCTTCAAATTAGTTGGAGAGGGATGGATTTCGCTGAGAAATTCTTTGTATTGAAAAATGGTTCCGCTAACTTCACAATCAGCTTGCAGAAAAGTCCATGAAAACCGAAAAATCCATTTTTCTCGGCAAGTACTTATTCTCCCGTGAAATCGGACGCAAACCGTGATCAGTGAAGCAATTCCATTCTCTTGGTATGTCTATTGCAGTGATTACTGTGCAAAAATTAGAATTTGAAATTTTAATGGCCAGTAGGTGGTTCCGGGCACTTCACAGCGGACCCAGATAGAGGAATATCTCTGTAATGCGGGCGAGTTTTGCAAATCTGATTACAGATTTGTGATTAGGAGCTTCAAATTAGGTTGGAGAGGATGTATTTCGCTGAGAAATTCTTTGTATTGAAAAATGGTTCCGCTTACTTCACAATCAGCTTGCAGAAAAGCGAAATTCAGATTTACGGGTGAAATCTGCAACTGTTTTGAAAGATTAGGCACATATTCGTGATCAGCACAGCAAAATTGATCGGGTAGTGACCAAAAGAAATTTGATTTTAACTGCGTCAATCAGCCGAGACTCAAGCAATTGGTTCTGCTGGATGGTTCCGCTAACTTCACAGCGGAACCACTTTTATCTTTAAACTTGAATTTCTCAAAGGCGACTGTGAATTTTCTGAAATCTGAGCTCAGATTCGTAATCAGGAGACTGAAATTTGACAAACTAGCAGCTGTTTCGAATAGAATTAAGCTATAATAAAAAAATTGAGGTTCCGCTGAGTGGTTTTCCGCTAACTTCACACACGTATGAAAGTAGCAA
>CAJQUW010003348.1:0-13586 GCA_907163375.1 Prostheceraeus crozeri | reverse complement strand
CGGAGCGGAAACCTGGCCGTTGACTCAGGCAACAAAGAAGCCGACTTGAGTGTGTGACCAGAGGAAGATGCTGCGCTACATGATGAAGATCAAATGGAGAGTGACCGGGTCACTAATGACGGATGCTAATGGAATGTGCGGGCTGACACAATCTGAGGAACCGAATTCAACAGAGTGAGGCTTCGATGGTTTGGTCATGTCAGGAGAGCGGAAGAGAAAGTCATCGGAGAGTGGAATCCATGAAGGTGGAGGGAAAGCGCCAGTTGGAAGACAAAGGAATCATGGCGAAACTGCGTTCAAGAAGACTGGATGCCCTCAACATCAGCGAGCATCTTGCCCAAGATCGGGACCAGTGGAAGCGAGCCATCAAACTCCGTCCAACCTCAAGCGATGAGACAAGAAGGACGTAAAACGAGAAGTGAAGTGAAGTACTTTCTTACAACTATACAAAGCAGACAACGTCCACTTATCACTCGATTTCGTTAGTGATCGTCATTTGAGAAAATTAAATAAGTTGAAAGTTAAATATGACATTCCGGTAACGTTTTCAACTAAACCAGGTAGAAAAATTATTTCAATTAATAAAAGCAAACCCGAAGAAGAATGCAATTGTAATGTGTGTAGCGCCATTGGTCCAAAATACAACTGCAAAAGCAGATATCTAGTTTATTGTTTTAATTGCTTTTGGTGCAATTACCTCTATGTTGGACAAAGTTGTCGACCTTTTAAGTTGCGCTATCAAGAACACGAACGTAGTATTCGCAACAGAGATTCCAAAAGTGCTTTGAGCGAGCATCATCTGAAATTTCATGCTGGTAGAGAGATGGAAATAACTGACTTTAGTTGTGAGATCCTTATTCAACAATTTAATGCGATTACAACTAGAATGGCTGAAGCACGCTTCATAGCGATGAAAATGCCAAAACTTAATAGACGTCATGAACAAGTTTAATGAGTTGCCACAACTATGCCTAATCAGTATTTAAGGATCCTTCCACATTTGTCCGCCACCCTTGAGACTGTCTTTGGACGAAACGCGTCGGGTGTTTCTTCTTCTTTTTAAATTCTGTAACTTATTGGAGTAAAAAGTCGTAAATAGAAGGGAGTGACTTCTATATTTTCAATTATTTGGAAATTGCTTATCTTGAAATGAACCTCCCGTATCGACGCACAGCGAGTTACAACTACTATTCACATTTTTCATTGGATATAGTTTACAAAGATGTGTAAGTCCAATGATGTTGAAACCAAGTTCTTGATTGTAGCCTACCTATTGATCGTTTCGAAATTAAGCATGAAAGACAATGAATTCAACATTCCATAATAATGGAAGATAATGAAGTGCATCAATCATAATCGGATGCTGGATAAATCTACATGCCAAACATTTTTGTTTATCTCTCATTTTGTCAATCACTTGCAATTTTGTTAATGTTTCATTTAAAAGTCAATGATTTAGTCAACGTGAAGTTTTATGTTTCACCTTTATCATTATGCAGCAATATTATTGCTTCAAGTTAGATGCTATGGCAATTATTTAAGTAAAACCAGAAGAAAATCATTTAGTAAGTTAAATACGTGCCTCAAATGTTGTTTCCCAAAAATTAACTTATTAAACTTCTATATTAAAACTTGGATATTTCAAAGTGTTAGTTGGATATCTATTAGTTATAGTCGGACTTCTAAAAGTGCTATTTGGATTTCTAAAAGTACTAGTCGGATGAATCAGCGGTAAACACTGTAATATCATTGTTTTTGATTGAGAACGGGCATAACACAGATTCTTGCATTCCATCGCATGAGATAAGTAACTTATCAATCAACAGAAACGTCTAATTCTACAATGTCCTTACAGACCACAAGTACAGGAACAGCGCTATTCATCTCTCTGGTCAATCCGTTGCCGTACTCATCTGATTAGACATTTACACATCAAGCTGTTTGAAATCAATCAATCATGAACTTACTTTGAAGACGCTGAATAGTCATCTGCAAATTCTGCAACTTGCCACTGTATCTCTTTGCCTTTTCTGTTCATTTGCCAAATCCTTCTCCAGCTCATCGTTCTTTTCCTGGAGAGATTTCCGCAATGACCTCAATGTCTCTAGACTGTTATGGTTTGCTGCCAAGACTTCTTTCAATAACTGATGCTCTGACAATAATCTGAGATATCTATTTCGAAGACTTGTCAGGAAATCCTCGTATTCTTCATCTGAAAAATGGAAAGGTCACCATCATTAGTAGACTTTATGAGCTTTCTCAAAATCGGATTTAATAACATATTTTCAAAGCACGGCGAAGTTTTCTATAAATTATACAGAAAATTGTTCGGATATTCTTATTTGCACCATCGATAAAATCGTTTCACTATTATGACATGCTGACTACCTGCGAACGAAGCGCACGTGCCCTTCCTTCCGGCGATTCAGGTTTCATCGAGATGTAAACCTCTACAGAATTAGACAGGTCTTCTCTTCTTCTGTTTGACTAGAAGGGAAGCATTGGAACATGTAACGTAAATGAAATGGCACAATCTGCTGACTAAATACCATAGCAATCGAACAATGAGCAGCCAGTTCAACATTAAACACGCCAAATTGTGCTAAGTCTCAGTGACTGTTATCAATCGGATCACACAGCAAAGAGACACAGTCGATGTCAAGTTCTACAGAGAAGTTTGTGAACGTTTTTTCATGCGCCTGCTAACTTTTTTAAAAATGATCGGAGGGCCCAATATTATCGAGAAAACTTTTGCGCAATGATCTGAATTGCTCGAATCTGAAGGAGTCGTGGCGATCGGAGCATTTTGAAGGAATTCACAGCAATCCGCAAGCGACGCACGACTACCCTTCCTAATCTCTGCGAGGTATCAAAAATTTCTTTTTGACCACTTATTAAGTTCCTGCATGTGCCATCTGTTTGAATCAGTTTGCACTTCTAGCAAAGTGATGCAATTAAACAATCTAATTCTGTGTGTAAACCTCTACAGATGTCATCTGAGGAAACAGGTGTACTGCAGACCAGTGATGCCAACGTCTCAAATGCAAAATAAATACGCAGGCCAACAATTTTTTACGCAATTTACTTGACATAGAAAATCAATCGATATTCAAACAAATCATGACGGTAAATGTATCATGTGGAACTAACTTATGCATTTCATTATAATTTGTCTGACATAAGTCGAGCTTTTATGATTTTACAGTAACACCAAAAACGATGTACTGTTCCTAAACGTAACTTCAATCCAATTATGAAAATAAAAATTCATTTAATGAAAACTGAGAGCAAATTGATCTGAGTGGTGAGGTGTTCACTTGTTACATGCATTCTCATTTACTATGGAATTTAGAGCTGTCTCTATTGATAGGCTACATTACATGTATAAATCGAAAAATACAACAATGACAGAGTTGTTTTGAATTCTTTAATCTCCTCTCCTTCGCGAGCACATAAGGGGTACTATGAAAGTTTTTAACCTTATATAGAAGAAGTAATTGATGTTAAACAATAAAATATGTTTCTTTTACATTTGATCATAGCTTTTCATAACATGTACCGTTGGCGGCAATGCATTTGTGCATTCACCGAAGCCAGCCACTGAAACAATTGCAGTACTCAGCAAGATCCACTTCATCCATGTAGGCTTGAACAGCGTCTTCTCTGGTGGGAAAAGGAATACCGCGCATTGCTGATTTCATGATGGACATTGTTTTCATCCAAAAAAGCCATTGTCTGTGCCGGCTTGTGGGTCGGTGCGTTGCCATGGTGATACAGCATTTCTCGTGCTCTGGTCCTTGACCAATTTTCTCGGATATTATCCAGCAATTCTGGAAGACCAACACTGCAATTCCATGAGGAGTCAACAGTTCTTTGCTCTTCCAGTACCGACGTTGAAACATGGCCGCTAGAGGAAAAGAAAGTGAGGACCATTTGCTTGCCGCAGCTTCGAACTCTGCGAAACTTGACGGGAAGTTCATCGCCAGGGAACAACCAGATTCGTGACTGCTGCTCGAACTGGTAAATCCAAGTTTCGTCACCGGTTACAACATTGGCTAAATCTCTCCTGTTTCCATCTCTGAACTTGCTTTTCATGAACATGCGCCATTCCACCCTAATTGTCTTTTGTTCTTCAGTCAAATGGTGGGGTACCCAACGAGCGGTTCGCTTTCGTACACCAAGAAATTCATGTACGATTCGATGGATTTGAGGAGGATGAATCGCTCGACTTCTTTCAATCATTGCATAGGTCACTCTTGCGTCGGCTTCTATCATGTCTCTCACACACTCAACATTCTCTTCTGTCACAGATTCTGATGGCCTTCCAGAACACTCCTCATCATCCAGTGATCTTCTTCCCCTTCAAAATTCAGCGAACCAATTCTTGATGGTTGCGCAAGATGGAACAGAATCACCCAAACCAGCAGTCAAGCGATCAAATGACTCATTGGCAGTCAAACCAGTCTTGTAGTCATAGTAAATCATGGCACGGAAATCACGTCTGTTCAACTCCTTGATGAAAGAGACAGTGACTACGGTGAAGAGAGACAATGGTTGTCGGTGTACTGACTAATGTTCAGCATTCATGCGAAGAATCGTGTCCTGTGGCCATGAAATGCATTCGATCAATCTGTAACCGGTTGTTTCATTTAGATATATGCTATAGTTTACGGAAATGAATTTGTGTGACTATCTATCAAATTATGGGAAATGGTCAAGTCTAAAAACTTGAGTAGTACCCTCTGGTATTACACAAGATACACAGTACTTTTGGTTAACAAACTATAAATATATGAGTAGTTATACAACAAAAAAATGTGTATGTAACTATAAAACAAAACTAAAAATCTATGATACTCATGCTTCATAAAAACCTGATTATGATAGCGACATAATTGGCATTATGACAAAACCACATTTGCCAGGGCACCATTTCCAGACTTACATGTAAATACACCCCACGATTAATCTTGGTCTTGGGGGGTGCCCAAAGATTGGACCCAACCTTGCTTGCAGTCTGATTCATCCACAGTCATGAATCGTTGCGGGATCAGGATTTTCAATCGTCGTCTGGGTTAATTATCCTTTCTAAATGCTGGAAAAAAGGACCAAAAACTACAAATTCGCTGAAAGAAGTCACCAGAATTCAACCGAATATCCAAAATTGTCAAACTTAAGCTTTTCGTATCCTCACACTTCATTATCAGCACTATTATCATAGTTATTGAAACCACTCCTTCAGGTCTATTCAAATCCTCTAAAGCCAATCCCTTAGCAACTAAAATGTAAGTAGCCAAGTAGCCTAGATTGAGCAGGTCATCTAGGAAGATAGACTTGATCTTTACATCCACACATCCGTTTTCTCGTCAACTATCGACATTTCTCGATCAATCTAAATGCATTGAAAACCATTACACTATTCAACTGAAAATA
Source organism: Prostheceraeus crozeri (assembly GCA_907163375.1). Classification (NCBI taxonomy): domain Eukaryota; kingdom Metazoa; phylum Platyhelminthes; order Polycladida; family Euryleptidae; genus Prostheceraeus; species Prostheceraeus crozeri. The sequence continues at coordinate 8,153 of CAJQUW010003348.1, read as the reverse complement.
TTGGTCCTTTTTTCCAGCATTTAGAAAGGATAATTAACTCAGACGACGATTGAAAATCCTGATACCGCGACGATTCATGACTATGGAATGGATGAAACAGACTGCAAGGCTGTGTCCTCAAACGATCGTTGAATGCGCAATTGTGGGTAGGAAACTAAGAACGGTATTACGGCTATTTTTAGACATTACCTCATGCGGTGATATGAATTTATCTATTTAGAGTGTCTACATCTACATATCCGTCTTACAAAGTTGTAAGACAGTAGCAAAGACTAACAAGATCATGGTATCCTGGATGCTATGAAGACAAGTTGAATTGAATCAAATTTAAAGCATTTTCAGTTGTTGCAATGTTAAAGACGGTTAGTGCACATACTTCAATGGACATCCATAACATTAACTACCGCGGGTTCATGAAACTTAGAGCTGCCTTCGACATTTCTCCTTGCATTACGTTCTCGCCGTCTGACGGACATAGCATGGTTTCCACAACATCAAGTGGAATTTCACGCGACTCGAACTCCGACTTGATAACATCGGTGAAATTTTTAACAGACGCACTTTCCAATTCATGATGCCAAAATTTCCAGAGATACAACCTCGACCTCGCAGACCTCGATGGTCTGAAGTCAACCTCGATCGAGGTCGAGGTCGCACTGGACAGAAGTTTGATAATTACATACATTTTTCACCATTTGTAACTTTCTTCATTTCCGCCTTTGTTATTCATACAGATTTGTTCCTTTGCGCTTACTTATCGACTAATTAATTAGAAGAGAACAACTGATTGATTTGTAAGCTACTTATTTCATCATCACGGAGACCATTGAAGTCAGTGTTTTGCCCACCACACAGGCATCAGTCGAATGATTGTTCTCCGCATTAAAGCAACTGACAGGCGAACCAGGAGGCAAGAGGACACCGTAAACCACAGAATTAGATTCATCTGCGCGCGCTTCGGTTTCCTAGAAAGGAAGGGTTATATGTAGCCTTAATATTGAAATGGCACATCACAGAATTAGACAACTTGCTCCTTCTCGAATGGATAATTCGTGTATCGCTTGCTATTGGAAATGGCAAACAATAAGCTGTCAGCAGAGGACACCAGAGCCAGTGAGAGATGCGTGCGTGCTGTGATATCACTTCGCACACACCAAAACACACATCGATGGGTGGCTTCGATTCAATGTATGCACTATACAGTGAGGAATGCCGAGGAGAGGATGTGAAATAATCAAGTGAACTAATTTTCGTACGCCTGCTACTTTTTTAATAATGATCGGAAGGTTCAACATTATGGAGAAAACTTGTTCGCAATGATCTGAATTCTTCGAATGTGAAGGAATTTTGGCAATCGAAGCACTTTGCTTGAACTCACATTAATCCGCAAGCGACGCACGACTTTTTTCCCTATTTCTGTAAGGTATTAGGAATTCCTTTTTGCCCACTTTCTAAGTTCCTCGATGTGCCGTCAATTTCGTAATCACACTTCTATCAAACCGAAGCAGACAAACAAAATATTTAATTCTGTGCCACAAACGGCATCCCATTCCTCAAATGCTATCACCTGCTGTGTAGTGCTTATCTGCAATTCTCTAAGTGTGTATCTACATGTAATTCTCTTCAATTCTCTCATTAATTCATTTCCCATGTTTTTATCAGTCGCGTTTTTATCTTTATCTGTAAAGACACAAAATGAAGTTTTCGTTGTTCAAATTTTGCAACCTGTTTTGATTTTTTATGATAACGAAATCCCTTTTGGAATTTGTACATAAAAAGAGTCACAAAATTCATTGAAATTAACATAAATAGCATGAGGCCTATCCTCTAAAATCAGCAGTTGCTTACTTTGGACGCAAGAATCTTGAATACATATTTAGGTATATACATAAGATTTGAATGATTGTGACAAATGCTGTGGAAACTTAGAACCGCCGCCAGGACGAGTTTCTGCATAAAACGAGACAGAAGATGAGATTTTCACATCTGGGCCTATGTTCTACACCCTATGACTACTATCAAAATGCGCGGCTTCCGAGTTCCTTTGATCTGCAGGCAAGATCAAGGAAGCAGACATTTCAATTGAAGGAAAATTGAAGTTTTCGATCAAAATGTCAGTTTGGTGTGTTTACTCCGGCTATGCGAGACCTATTAACTCCAGCCATAGTTTAGGCATGATGTCTTTAGGGCATGAGGTGATGTAACCATAGACCTTCACCTACAAAAATGAAGCACATTTGGATTCAGAAAGAATCTTAGTAGCTAGGTAATAATGACATGTTCATCAAATTCTTTGACCGCATTCTTGCAAATATCGCACATCGAAAACTGTTTTTAGCACTTCATTGAACATGATAGAAGACGATATGACGAAATATTATGCCTAAAATTATAACGCTAGAGTTATAAGAAATCAAATAGTCGGAGTAAACACAACAAGTTGACATTTTGGTCGAAAACTTCAATTTTCCTTCAATTAACATGTTTTTCCTTGATCTTGTCTGCATATCTAAGAAACTCGGAAAGGCGTCGTGCTATTAGATGATTTCAATTAAATTTGTGACTGTTTTTATTTACAAAATTGTTTTGTGGCGATTTTATATCATATATTGAATAATACTTTCAGTGCATCCGTTCACAACTATCATGTTTTATCTGCTATTGTTTATAAACATATTTTGTTTTCATATTACATGAAGTTATTCAAAACTATCACTGTGTCTATTGAGATTTACTGTCTGTTGACACAATGTGATTAATAACACAAGTATTTTTGTTTTCCTTTCATGCGTATCTAAATCAATCAATATTATATAACTTAATTCGGGCCGACCTCGATTAAGATCTTATCGAGGTTGCATCGTAGATTTAAATTTCAGTACCTACTATTTTTCTTGACACATTCATGCAGGCCTCTTTTAAGAAAATGATCGACAATTTCTGGAGAAACTGATTTTACTCGACAAGTATGGAAAATGACGTGCTACGTAAAATCGGTGAAATTTCACCCTCAACGTAAGCATTAAGGCCTGTATCAGCTCTTCTGATGAAAGCAAAATATCTCCTCATGGATAGAGAATCTGCGTAGAAAAAGCCTCTGCGAAGGCGCAACACCGTTGGGAAGGAGCGCCTGTAGAGCCTCACGGAGTGTCAATAAATGATAAGGGGGTTCAATTTAAGGTAAGGAAGCGCCTGCAGAACCCTGGGGGCGCCCGTGTAAGATAAGGAGACAACTGCAGAACCTTAGGGGCGCCAACAAATGCTAGGTGGGCGAATGAGGGTTTCAGAGGAACCTCATGGAGAGCTTCGGCGCAATATAAGGGAGCGCCTGTAAAAGCAAAGGGGCTTCAGTAAAACTTATATGCCTCTGAATAAAAATCATCATAATGATCACAAGCAGGACTTTGAATGACTTATGGACGTCTTCAACCGATGGAAGCGCCTACTCCATGAAAAATTATGCACAACTTCCTTTCACTAGATACAAAGTAGGCGTTTTGAAATCAAGGCCGGATTCCATATCTACTCGAAACCATGGCGAAGTAGTTTAACGACTGCAGCGAAAAGGAACTTTTGACGTTAGAGGAACGTTTTAAAACTTAGCAGAACCGCTAACAAAAGAAGGATACAAGTTAAACAACTCACCTTTATCTTGTGAAATAATCTCCGTCCTTAACTTCATAGAGCGATCGACGCAGCACTCTATATTTAAGAGCTGCGACATTTCCTCATTTCTTTGCACGCATCTCCCGCAACCTTCGCATTTATAAAGTAATTGTGCAAGCTCTTGTCTGGGAATCCCAGATTCTATTGCCAGTTGACCGGTTAGATCGTCGAAGTCAATTTTCGATCCATTGATGGACCATTTATATATCTGATCACCAACTGTCACACATATTTCAGGTCTGCTGACTTGCAGCCGACTTTGTACTTCCAGCAGCTGGTCTGCGGGCAAGAATCTCTCATTTGACTTCAAGAAGAAGTCCTTCTCCTCGAATCTTTTCATCTCTTTCTTTACAGTGGTGAGTGTTGATGTATCGGGTATATTAGCAGTTTTTTGGGAACCATCGGAGACTTCCACAGAAATGGTTTTAACAGCTGTAATTATCCCGTTCTCCGGGATCCCCAACTGTCTAATAGTTTTGTTCTTCTCTAGGACCTTGTCATTGTACAGAAAGCTGATACCTGGAGTGTTCGGCACGATTCTCTTCAGACGGTAATATGGTCTGACTGCAATGTGTTTCAAGCGCCCATTCAGACTCAAGTAGACATTCCTTGTTGACATCGGGGTTGGACAGTCCGATAAAACGACACAAAGAACGAGCGTGTTTGTTCCTTCCATGGACTCTCCGATATCACCGACGTTAAAATCAATATCGTACTGTATGTCTCCGTCACTTGAAGCGAACATGTAATTACCGAAGGCGCCGACGCTTTTTCGCCACTCGGCCATTACTACGTAGAGAGGCGTGTTCAACGAGAAACGAAAACCTCTATCCAGAACTTCGTTCTCGCACGAGATTATGACTTTCATTGTCTCTGAAGGAAAAGAAATGTTCCATGTAAATACATTGGATGGTGTCACTATTGTCGAATTGAAGCTTTTAATAAGTAACATCTTGAATTTTGCGTACAGCGTTGCCAACACCAAACGATCAAAATAGTGACCTAAAAATTCACAAGAAAAAGTGACAGTCTGCAAACGGCATGTGACTAAATTCATGACGTAAACTTAATATCATTTCATAAATTTATATTTGTTTCAGTTTTGTTGGGTTATTTAGTACCTACCATATGCATGCGGCTACATGAAATACTACCAGCAGCTCATAAATCAGATCGTTGCAATAATATGAATGGACCTACGGATGTATTCATGTCTCATCTTTTGGTATAACTTATTGTATTAGGCGCCTATTAGATTGATTAAGTACCCTATACATTTTTATGAAACCGACATTTCAGTGGTAAACATCGATTTGAGTACAAGTAATACAGCGTCACATTTTTGCTGAATACTTTGATGAAAGACACAAAGATTTAAACCGGCAGTGCCAAGCGAATCAAGCAGAAAATAATGCACAAAAATCGATAGAGTAAGAAATCTGACAATGAACACAAATAACAATCATCACCGATATCTGAACAGACGACGAAGAAGATAAATACTACAGTTAATATAAACTAAAACACCTTTTCATGAAACAAAACGCAAGCTTATTGACAGCCTTCTCGCAACTCTAAGATGAAATTTATTCGATAACTTTAAAAAAGTGCAAGAATTGTTCTACAGCTATCCACCCGATGTGTAGATACCTTTGTCATAAGAATTAAAGAACACATTGCCGAACAGAAGTTAAGATAGCTAACAATTCTACCTATATGACAAACTCCATTTCTATATTATAGCAATGTTAATAAGATGTCCACGACATTGAAAATGTAGAACGAGTGAGGCGAGTCAACACTTCAATTATACACCCACATTATATCACATTCTATTATTAGATCAACATAGAAAATGCTTGATTTTTAATTACATTGGCTTGATACAGACATAAACAATATTTTGTTGAGAATTTTCATCACAAACGCAGCCATGAAGGAAGAAAGGGGTTACCCAATCATAAGGAAATATTCAATTAGATCATTTTAAATAATCAAAAGCAAGAAACTGATCTTCTTGACTCATCAAGTTGTCCCATCACAAACCTGTTTGCACGCCTCTTGAAACTGTCAAGATTGCATTGGGGTGAGGGAAAGCGGTCTGGGGAAGTGACAGGACACGTGCTCTCGGATCCTGTTATCTGACATTTCAATGCAAAGTTGGAAATCATCTCCTTTAAGTCTCGACTGCAGAAAACTCTTAGTTTAAGAAGGATTAAAATCGGAGACTTTGTGTAATTTGTCCCCATCAGAGACCTGTTGGCACGCCTCCTGAAAGAATCATGTATTTCTGAGCATGGGTGAGATTCTGGCAAGACGCCATTTCCGGAAACTCAGACAATCACCTTTTCATACTACTTACTGATATTTGTCGGCGTACTTACAGCGATCTGCCATTGGCAGAAATGTCATTAATAAACTAATCCATAGGTTTTAATAATAATAGTTTTCACCAACAAACCAAGGAAGATTTGCATTACATAAAAACATCTGCATATTGTCCCTATTTCTCTGGTCGTTATATCATTCAGCTTAACAACTGTATAAATGCTGTTTGTTTTTCACATGTTTTAGATATATAGAAAACAAGTAGTCTCAGAACAACAAATATGTAATAATAACAGAAAGATGCTAGTATGGGAGATCTTAATGGAATCTTAATGGAATCTTAAAGTTATTGATTGCTGATTGTCTCTCGTTATTGCAGACTTGCAAATGTCTAGTAATGCTATTGCTGGAAATGTTATAGATCTGGGTGGACACTTACTCATAGAATATGTTCTCCTGATTCGTTGAAAGAAGAAAGTACATGGACTGGATTGTGCACTAGTTACTACAACTTTGTGCCACGCAGCTATAAGGTTGGTCTGATTAGATCTTTAAGCTGTCGCGCTTGCCGCCTATGTTCGCAAGATTCGCTTGGAAATTGAGTCTACAATGTAATAGAAAGAGACTCTTGTTTCCAATGGTTATCATCTACACATTATTCGTTCGTCATTCTGAAGTTGCCATTCCAGGCTGTGTGGATTTTGTTGAGCAGTCGTTTTATAAAAAGTGCTTTTGAGTGTTTTTTCCTGCTGTGAAAAACCTCGTGTTCTCTTTGGGACAGTGTCTGTTCCTGTTTCCTTTCCTAAAGACAAACTGTCTGTTTCTGCCCAAACTAACGTTATCTATGCTTTTTCGTGTGCTTGTGGCAGAACCAGCAGATATCTGCAGGACAGGATGAAGGGAAACACGTTGCGTTTGGCCTCGCAAGGGAAATAAGTTGCCTTTCCAGATCTCTAAAGTGAAGCCGTCTTACGCTCATCAGGCGTCACATTTCAAACGTGCATAGTTGCTGATTTTTCGATAGGTGGACTCGCATTTTAGTGTTTTTTAATTAATGTACATAATTTTTATCTGTCACGTATTTATGACAGCAATTTACTATTAAATGTTTTTTCCTCCTGACCTGTGTCCAAAAGGAGTCCGTAATAGATTTACATTTTGCGTGGTGTGGTGTTAAATTTTCTTTTCTTTTTATTGTTCTATATTTGATCTGCTCTGTTACAGTATTGAAGTCATTGGTAATCATTTCCTCCTATTGTCTTGTTTTCCGTCTCTGTGCTGGTAGATTGAGCTGTAATCCAACACCGTCAGATGATGTGCAATCAAGTTCTCTACAACGTGTTGTACGACATTGGGCAGATGAGTGCTTTTGTTTGTGTGTTTTTTGTTGATAGATGGATTTGATGTACAGATAGTATTGTTTTGTTGTTGATGTTTTGATTTTTTTTTGGTTGGGTTATTGGGTTGTTTTGTTGTTGGATTATTTTGTGTTGTTTTTGTTTTGTTGCTTTGCTGTGCTTGCGTTTTTGGGCTGATGTGATTGGTGTTTTGATTTATGATGGTATGGTTTTATTTTATTATGTTTGTGTTGTGATTATATGACTTTGTAGTTGGGGGGTGTGATGGTTGGAGGATGATTGGTTTTTGGTGCTTTTGATCGGTGGGTGATGCGACGGGTTGAGTAGGGCGAAAGTCATTGGTTTTTCATAAATTTAGGTTGTGGATCATTTTTGTGTTGGTTAGGGGGATTATGGTGATTTGTGGTAATCTATGCGATTGATGGTTTAATGAAATGCAATTCATAATGGGTAAGTAATCTAGAATGAAGTAGGATATCATCATATGTGTAATCTAAAGGATTTGTAATCAGATTAATAAGGTGGAATCGATATAATCTTAAATAAAATCATATGTATGATCGAATTGAATTATGAGTTCTGGTAGTACATACATTAATAAAATCGATCATGAATATATTGGAGATCAGAATCAATTCAGGTATATAATAATATCAAGGACAATATAACAGTAAATATGGACAAATCTCATAAAATCATAATTATAATCATATCCATTTGAATCAACAATATTGACTGAATCAGTAATATTAATCATCTTTAAAATCTCATAAATCATAATCAAAGATCAAAAATAATCGT